>VMBQ01002634.1:25025-49255 GCA_007657795.1 Dreissena rostriformis
TCATCATCATCATCATCATCATCATCATCATCATCATCATCATCCTCATCATCATCATCATCATCATCATCATCATCATCATCATCATCATCATCATTATCATCATCTTCATCATCATCATCATCATCATCAGCATCATCATCATCGTCATCATCATCGTCATCATCATCATCATCATCATCATCATCATCATCATCATCATCATCATCATCATCATCACCACCATCATCATCATCATCATCATCATGATCATCATCATCATCATCATCATCATCATCATCATCTTTATTACCATCACCATCATAATCCGCAACGTCTTCATAATCAGCATCAACATCATCGTCATTATTATAATCACTATTAACAAATAATGTCTACTATCATCATCAACCTCATCATTATTATAAGTAGAACAATCAATCATCATGTCGCTATTTCGTGATAAATGATCGTTTGCTTTACATTTAATGTACAGATTGGTGATCACGTGTTTTTGCCGCCGTTGGGAAACCACTTAACATTTTCCAGTTTCAGTTTCAGTATGAACGGTCGTAAACAAGAACAGTCAAATTACCACAAATGGATCAGTGGATCAGTGCTGGTAAAAACAATAATGATGAGCCTTCTTTTACAATTTAATACAATAATATTATTGCCTACTGTTTCAGAAAATATTACATTTACAAATGTAAACAATATCCGTTTCTGGCACGTTTTCGCAGAACTTTAATTCACTATTTAATTGATCAGTTGTAGCCATAGCGTATCATGTGATTAAAACAACTCAAGGTCACCTCAACCGCAGTTATAGAATGTGTACATGAATTGTCATTATTGTGCTAAAAGTTGTGATATAAATAATCTTACATCTACTCTTAACACAGCGTGTGCTTGTAAAATGTTGCAAAAACAGTATATCATGGTTCTGTGTTACTTAACAGTTGTAGTATTTTGATTTTTTCCCCAGTATTTAACAAATTGCAAACTATGGAAATATACGTATCAAGCATTGCGCTAGACTTTAAAAAAAAACATTTATCATCCATTGGTACAAACAGCTCTGACTTTTTGTATCCACAAAAAGTAGGTTCATTCAAATAATTATTGTTGATATGATGTGATGTAGTTTAAGAAGGATTTTAAATGGATCAGGTTTGTTTTGCAACAGCATAATAGTAGACACTCTTAAATAAATCCAAATGATATGGACTATTTTTTTTTAAATAATAGTCATACTGCTTCAACCAGATGAAATCAATCTCTAATAAATATGAAACGCAAATAAAACAAATGTAATTTAAGGTAAAATTGAAGAATCCACGCGAGTGGCATACATTATAATATATATATAAACAAAGCGATAACTGTTGAATATAATAATGTACATTACCATAACATAATACAAAACATGAATCATTCCATAATAATACTGTTTAAATGTGGACTAATTCAAACATGTTTGCTTGTAACAATGACTACACTTATTCAACGACTCAGTTTAAAATAAGAATGAACGTTGAAAAACTACCATACCGGTGGCTTCAAATGATATATTTTTACCAAGACTTAAACAAGCTGAATAGTACCTTATAGGACACTTTTAAGGCGCTCGCGTGAAACATATTGTTGACAATGCACAGGTTTCGACAATACTAATTCGGTAGATACAAAACCCAACACATTTTTAGCCTACAGATTTAATGAATATTCGAACGTGTTCATATCAAGTAGACATGCTTGTTATAAATCCGCTTAGATAACGGAAGTTAAATCTCTATAAACATAATTGCGCGTTTTTTTTTATGACCGCCAATAGCTATGATAGGGTTCGATGTCATGCTTGAGTGTTATCTCCGATTTACGGTTCGCGTTGAGATTACGCAGAAGACCATTTTAAAGAGTGCTGATTTGCGCATACTTGATTTAAAATAACAAGAGAGACGATTTCGATTGTTAAATTATTGTGCTGTTCAAGTTGGAAAATAACCCTTTGGCGAAAACGCTTGTTAAAAAATGATTCAGAAGGGTTCCCTCACTATGTTCAGTTGTTAAATGAGAACCAAATCAAACGTCAGGTGTTGTAAACAGAAAACATCTTCAAAATAACGACTTCTTTCACAGGATGTGTTATATGCCCCCGAAAATTAAACACTCATCCGCTTTAACCTTGAATTGATACCTTAACCTTTTTCATAAATTTTTAAAACGGATAGGTATTAGCAAGTGACAGAAAAAAATCATGATATTTGATCGTTTGTGACTTTTACCTTTCACTGAGGATGTGTCGAAGTTTACGTGATGCATTATCTGATCACGGGGAATAATGGTCGGAAATAATATGAACATCCTCACATATGTTAAACGAGTTACAAAGCGGAAACTTTTTTTTTCATTAAATGTGATGTATTCAATTTTAAATCGAAATGCATGTAGGAAATTGGTTACACATCGTCTGGCAATAAGGAATACTTGAAACATTTAAACAACCCTCAGGCATTACACAATTTAAGTGTCAAAACTAAACTTATTACAATTTTAATTTGAATAATGTTCTTGCTCTTATACATATTATATTCGGAATAGTACGATACACATCGTCTAATCATGTAGAATAAAAGTTCGAAGAGACATTACAATTACAACATGTATTGAATAGATTCTCGGCGAACACAACACAACATGACATTTTGTATTAAATTGTGAAATTGAATTTTCACCAAGGAGCATTGGTGTTATACGCACAACATCGTCTGGTCATAACGAATTATTATTCAAGTATATATTTAAAAAAAAAATGNATTTATATACGGAGGGGTATACTGATAATTGAACCGACTTTTTTTTCAAGCATACAACAAAAGCAATTGGGTTCTGAAAACAGCATTTGATTTTTTATATAAATTTAAGATAGCGACATTGTTTCGCGCGTGCCATGGTGTCTCATGATGTGTATCAATACTTGCAATATATTTGAAAGTATGTTCATTTCGTTAACCAGCTTAAGTAAAATCAAATCTGATTTATTTGATTCGTTAAAATTACATTGACTGCGATGTGTGATTGTGGTGGAGGTATAAAGCGCAATTTGATTATGGGTTATTGTGGCTTATGTGACAATTACATGAAACCTTGATGTTTGTGTCCGATGTATCAGTAGCTTAGATCATCCATTATTACAAACGATAAAATAACGCTCAAGACACAGTATACTAGTAAATAATTTATTATTGAACATGTTTGTTTGATATTAATAAAGGCTAACCGATCGCACTTGTGGGTTTTTACACAAATTGTCGCAATGAGAGTGTTTTTTTTTAAATATTTGCTACATAATTGCCAACATGTTATTTAATAATTATGACAATTTTGGGAATGGAGTCATTCATTATAATTATAAACGTGTTTAGAAGAAAAACGAATTAATAATCGTGAAACGTTCATAATCGCTAACATGACAAATACCTACAAGAGCTTTTGTTTAGCTACTCGTACGGCTTATATTTACTTTTGCCACTTATAGGTCCTGATAAAATATAAAACCACATTATCGTGGGGAAATATACAATTACAAAATGTGAAATGTGTGGAAGTGGCTGTAGTGGTAGATGTGGATATTGAAGAAGTCATAGCAACAAAAGGAAATACGCAGCAACAGCAGAAGATGTAGCAGAGGACTATTTTTGGTGAAGAAGCAAACAGTTGCAAATTGGAGTATTTGAACACATCATCATGTTTTTAATATTATACAGTGGAAGTCCAGTGGAACCATTTTTTAGGCTGGACTTTGATCAAATATTACTTACAAACGGCTGAATTATTAAAATGTATATCATACATTGTATATTCCCTTATTATATGACTCTATATGTTACTTCTACGCTTTTATCTAAAGCAGGCCTGAAATGGCTGAAAGGTGACTTTATATTGCCTTATTTATCAATAAAAGGAACTAAATTTTGGTACTGACTGGTAAATTGCTTAGCACACAACAGGCATTGCTTGCGCTCAAGGTGGTACAAACAAAGTATTTGGTACAATAATATTTGACATGTTCATTAACAAAGATATGATGTTCCCACACCTTAATTCCAGTGTGAGTTTTTCATTAAGTCAGTAAAAAATAGACACATTAACAGGGTAACGTGGCTTGGTGGTAAACATCTAGTAAATAGCTGGCACTTAAATACCAGGCAAATATCAAGATGTTATAGTTCATTGATAAGATTTTCTCTATGAAATTCTATGTAAACAATATGAATTCTGGGAAGTAGACAATTTTAACCCAAGCGGTATATTTGAACAATCTTTGTATTGGACCACTATAGAATAACACAAACCAACAAGAGAGCAAACATGTCACAAAATACACCCGTTTGAAGGCCTTTATGAAATTGATCAGTTTAATGATGATAATATGAAAACAAACTGAGTTACAGAGCAGTCAACTTTAATTAGTTTATTCAAAGGCCATAATTCAAGTGTGATTTAGGCTATTTTCCTGGTTACCATACTAAGCCACACCTGTAAGCTGTCAAACATTGTGACCAAGTTTGATGATGATCAAATTAACACTAGATGAGTTAAAGGGCCAAACAGGTCAGTTTGGCCATTTACAAAGTTCTAGAGCCTTAATTCAGAAGTATTTCGTGCAATAAGGATATTTATTCAACTTGGTTAGGATATTACGCCAGCATACATTATCACTAAGTTTTATGATGACCCAACATGATGATCACTCTGAGTCTGAGAGAGTATAAGTTTAGTTAAAGCATTTATTTATAATTCAAGGGCAATAATTCAGTACTGCTTTAAGCAGTCGGGCTCGATATCAAACTTGGTGGACATATAATGCCCACAAAACCCATCACCAAGTTTCATAATGATCTAATTTAAACTGTTCATACTACAGAGTGAAAACGGTTTATGTGCCGACTGCACAGGCTTATCTGGGACGACCCTTTACGCACATGCATTTAACCCCTTTTTCCCAAAGCACAACTCAAATAAAATACCTGCATCCAATTTCCTATGTTCACACAGTTGGGCAGATGGCCATGATCTGATAGTGAGATTCCTTCGGTCTTCCGAACACCATGGCTACCAGGGCTAGAAACTCGTTGTCTGTTATGTGGAGGTTGCTTCCCCAGTTTAACACAAGGAAGAACCGCAGAAAGTACACAATGAAACCGTTTTTTCGTCCATAACGATCAAACCAGTTGACTGCTTCTGGACCTTACAAATGTAAATATGTTGGTTATATCACCCTTTATTAATCAGATACGCACTTTGATGCGTTTAAAGTCAAACCAGTTCACTGCTTAATTACCTAAAATATGTTGGTGGTTTGATAAACAACCTAAAGCCATATCCATATGTTTAAGTAGTCTGTGTACCTACTAACTATTTTCCGGATTAAGCTGGTTTACCAATAAAAGACTGACATGTGTCTAAAGGTTAATTTAGCTCAAGGAATGTGCTATTTAAACCTTAAAATGTAAAATAGAAATACAAAATATGAAAGGCCAGTTAAAGAAATATTGTTCCAACATCAAATTGAGAAAATGTCGGTTTAAATTTTATTTTAATTTCTATGTGAAACTTATCCTTTAAGTTACATTTCACTTTTCAAGTGAAACTGTCCAATTAAGTTTCATTTCACTTTTTTTTTAAACATTCCTGTCAAAAGTCCCTTTTAATTATTACATTGCACATTCTATTTGAAACTGGCCTTAATTAATTACATGGCACTTTCAATGTGAAGCTCCCTCTTAAAATTACTCTTTTTTTGACACTGCCCTTTTAGTTATTGTACTTTCCATGTCAAAATACCCCTTGAAATATATTGCACTCACATGCCTAATGGCCCCTTTTAGTTACATTTTGCTTTCTGCGTAAAACTGCCCGTTAAGTTTCATTGCACTTTCTATGTTTAACAGTTTTTCAGCCCCTTTGAGGTGTTAGATTCCACTATATGCAACTGCCCTTAAAGTTTCATTAGGTTTCTATGAAAAACTTCAAATTTCAATTCAATTTTATGTTCTATATGAAAGCAACCCTTTAAACTACGCACATTTCACTATCTACATGTATATGAAAGTCACATAGCACTTTTTAAATGAAGCAGCTCCTTTAAATTATATTGCACACACTCTAAACGTGACTTATTGTGTAAGATGATAATATTTTTTTCACTCAATGTTTTGTTTTGTAACTGGAGGCTATTCTTACACAAAACTGAACGATAACCAATGAAAAGTAGTCCCGCTTGTAAATTGTAAAGGATGAAACACTAGCAGAGCCATTGGGTATATGGCTTGCATTTAATCTGAATTAAAATTAGAATAAATGTAAAATATGAACAAATCCTGCTGCAAACAAATAATATAAAGCCAGTAAACAGGAAATGAAAGAAATATAATTTACAGAAAAGAAAAAGTTTTTCATATCAAATACAATGGATCAAAGTTTACACACATATAATGAAGTAAATAAAATCAAACGCAGTTAAAGGGAGGTGACTCAAAAACAAATTAAATGACTGAATTTTGGTCTTATTTAGAATCAGCAGGGTATTTATTTGTTGTTTAAACAATTCAAATAATAATTGCAAAGTAAAGTTAAATTTCATCAAATTAATGCCAAATATGAGTAACATTTCAATTCCGTTCAAACTATGTGACTAAAAACAAGAAACCATTTGCCAAAATGTCTAATAAGCAAAACCACCCATCTATCTCCAAACAGCAAATGAAACAGAAATGCCTATTGGTTAAAAGAAAATATTTGGTTACCATACTTCCAGGGAAATTGACATTTTAAATATAATAGATGGACGGTAGCTATCAGACAATTATTATTCCACCTATACAAACCCACATGATATTTTATAGGAAAAGATTATAAAATACCACTAATTAGCTTAAACCAGTCTACCACTATTTAAGAAGTTTTCTAACAAACGTTTCAAGGCTTAATCAAACTCTCTACAGAATAGGAAACCATGTTCTGACCAATAGGGGACATAATTTATTCTAAAATGTAGCAAAATGTCATTAGTCTTTGTTGTACATGACAAATGTACTGTAAGACAGCTAAGCGAAGTTAGTTTAATTCATTTTTTATCATCAACGTTATAATGATCGGTCCAAAAATGTCAACCTTTTGCAAATTTTATTTCTTCACCTTGCAGTGGCTTTAAGAATATGATGTCCACCTAGATATTCAAAGGTTTTGCATTTAATCTCTGTCCTGAAAGCACAGTGTTTATTCCAGTGATTTGTGAATTTTCCCATTCATGTGAATTGGTGAAGAATCATTGAACGTATATTCACACAAATAGTGAAAAAAATGATCACTTAAAGGGAACTTTAATCTAGAAGCAAACAATAACATGTATGTACATTTAACATACAAAAACATGACAAATGTCAAATTTTTGGGATGAACCGGTACAACGTATATGATACAAAAAGGTGTTCATATGCAAGGAAAAGGATCTAAATAGTTTTATAATAGCCACCTCTTTGAGAAGAAATAGTAGGAAAGCACCATATGTTCTGTCAAGTATCGGTAGCACTGATTCTTACTAGAAAAAAGATTCACCGGTGTCCCAATATGGCCTCTAAAATTTGAAGAAAATAAAAAATGTCAATTTAGGGCTATTCTAATGGTATTCAACCCTTTACCACTCAGATAAACAATTTGATGCGTTTGCAGTCCCTAAAAAAATCCAATTACATTAAAAATCTCTCTTCTTTGATTTTAGTTTGAAAGCCTTCATTTCCAACAATTAAGATACTGATGAGCAGCAAACAGCATAAAATCTGAATCGACTGCTACTTACTCACAGTTCTGGTTTTATGCTTGCTGACAAATACCCATTTTCACATGCTTCAGAGCGGGAAAGGGTCAAGGACACTTACCTCTTTCCTGATAGGACATGATCTGATGAAAGGTGCGCAGGTTGTTGAAGATCTTGTCAGGCTGTTCCTTGTGTAGTGGAGGTGCCCTGCCATCATCAATGGCATTGATCTACAATTTGAAATGACACTTGTTTTGTAAAAACTGGGCTTAATGCATGTGAGTAAAGTGTCCTCCCAGATTAGCCTGTGCAGTCCGCACAGACCAATAAGGGTCGACAGTTTCCGCTTTAATTGTATTTTTCGTTTTATGAACATGTCTTCCATGCACAATCCAGTAAAGGCGGAAAGTGATCTCCATGATAAGCCTGTGTAATCTGCACAGGCTTATCTGGAATGACACTTTACGCACATGCATTAATCCCACTTTTCCCAGAACAAGGCTTAAATATTAAGGTCCTTACTTTTTTTTGCATGTTTTATTGGCAAAATGCATAAATATAAAAGGTTACACCCATGAACACATGCAACCAATTTGAAGCCTATATGCTCTGCATTGACATTTCTTTGGTGCAGCTTAAACCATTTGTGTGTTTCCTGTTGTGTATTTTATATGTGACCACTAATGCAGACATGCAGATTTTTACAACAATTAATCTCCTGATAATGTGTCTGGAGTTCCATTATTTCTATAAAACGCTTGTAATATAGTATGTGTTTTTTTTAAGAATTATAACTAGTTTAGTTTATCAACAAATTTCTATGACCAAGAACCTATGATTCAAGAGGGGAAGTTGTCATTTGCTATCATACAGATAAGTACTGAAAAACCACATAGTTTGTCAATGATTGCCCAATAAAGGGGCAAGCGGATTAACTGATGGACTAAATTAAAAAATAAATGGATTAAAATACAGTGCAAAATCCAAGCACCCAAATGAAAGCTACAAACAATCTAACTAGCAGTATCTTTTGTTTCAACTTCAGTTACTGGAGAAAAACAATTGGATTATTGATTTCTGGTGTTGTACAAATTTATCACACGATTATCCAAGCTTTTCTACATTTTTGTCAGCAATCAAGCTATTTTGCGTTTATCCGGTGACACATCATACAGATGTTTTACAACCTAATAACAGTCATTACCTGTCACACAAATGTGAGAAGTCATTGGACCGTTAAATTTGCGTTATTTGGATAAATAATTATGCATGTAGATATGTATACGGCTAATAGACAATGGCTTCACCCAATCATTAATGAAGTGATGTTAAGGAAACAATAAGTTCTTATTAATTAATTCTCACTTTTTTGTGTGAATCAGTTCAGGAAGAACTGTATGATGTCAATTAGTACTTAATATGTTAATATGATTGGAAATTACTGATGCATTCCTTAGTATCAATTCACAATTCAATTATGTACAGCTATTATACCCCTGCTTTTCTGAAGCTCTCGTAAGGTGTCCCTCCGTTCTCATTGACTATCTGTTCATGCCGTGGTAGCACGACACGATACACACAGGCCCTGAGCTGCGTAAACGCGCACACCACACTCGGGGACCCCGTACTAGTGTTCTCTAGAAGCATTCTGTACCAGTAGAAGTTGTTGGGCATTCTCCGGTTTGTGGGAAACTTACCGGAGCGCATTTTCTCCTCAATTACCTAGAAAACACAGTAATAGCATACATTGTTAATGATGCTCAACAGTCTAGAAAACATACAGCTAATGTAGTTGCATACAGTTTAAGATGCTCAACAATCTAGAACATGTACAGCTACCGTAGTTGCATACAGTTTATGATGCTCAACAGTCTAGAAAATGTACAGCTAATGTAGTTGCATACAGGTTATGATGCTCAACAGTCAAGAAAATGTACAGCTACCGTAGTTGCATATAGTTTATGATGCTCAACAGTCTAGAACATGTACAGCTAATGTAGTTGCATACAGGTTATGATGCTCAACAATCTAGAAAACGTACAGCTACAGTAGTTACATACAGTTTATGATGCTCAACAATCTAGAAAACATACAGCGACAGCAGTTGCATACAGTTTATGATGCTCAACAATTTAGAAAACGTACAGCTACAGAAGTTGCATACAGTGTATGATGCTAAAAAATCTAGAAAACGTACAGCTACCGAAGTTTCATACAGTGTTTGATGCTCAACAATCTTGAAAACATACAGCTACAGAAGTTACATACAGTTAATGATGCTCAACAATTTAAAATACGAACAGCTACCAGAGTTGCATTAAGATAATGATCCTCACAATTACTATTTTATTGCCTAGAAAACACACAGCTTCCGTATTTGCATACAGCTTTTAATGCTCAACAAATATAAACTATAAGTATTACCTAGAACAGCTACCGTAATTGCATACAGGTTATAAAAAATGTGACTATGTTTTAATATAATCTCATCAGGTTGATGGAAAACTTGCCGGAGCAAATGTTCTCCTCAATTACCTAAAAAGACACACAGCTTTTGTAATTGCATACACGTTATAATGCTCAACAAATACTAACGATTTATATTACCTAGCAAAAATGCAGCTACCTTACTTGCATAAGGTTATAATGCTAAAAATAATTATTTTGAAATAACTGTGTTAATAGATTAATATAATTCTTTCCTGTATTTATTTTGTTACGCTTATTTGCAAAGAACAATTAGATACAAAGTGTTAATGCTTACTATAAGCCCTAAAGACCGGGGCTAGTAAAATGTTATTCTGGCAACTAGAAATTAATGATTCATATAATCGTTTTTTGAATCTGTTTATATGATTGCTTTATGATTATGATGAGATGAAGATGATGACGATGATGATGATGATGATGATGATGATGATGATGATGATGATGATGATGATGAGGATGATGATGATGATGATGATGATGATGCTGATGATAAATGCTAATGCTGTTGCTACGTCATGTTTTATTTTCTCTTTGTTTAATTATAAAAATAAGAAAGCACCAACAAACAATAATTAATACAAATGATAATTTATTTTTACGCGGCCATAATAATGTCAAATTCCGACTCGCCTTCAATAACTTAAAAAGCAAAACACAAATATTTGAAAACAGTCTGATTAATCCAAACATTTATTGGAAGTGTCAGAAGAGATCTACCTACTCGAGAGTCTTTCTACGCTTGTACAAAATATGTTCTGGTCCTTTTGACCTTAATATGTCAAAAAGAACCATTATATCAAAAGTGTACTATCAAATTAATATAACAAATGTTACGTTACATGTACACGCTTTGCTGTGTTTTAGCTAATACAGATGTCAAAGACGTTTTTATATTTAGTTCTGTGTTACTGTGTTAACATGAAAGTGTGACAGTTATTGAAGTAAAAAATGATGTAAAATAGATACATCTTTATGCTAGAATAGTTCTTTGAAGATATGAAAAACATGCCTATTGTAATTTCTACTTTAATGACTCTTGATCTTAGAGGAGGATATATTTGACGTGTTGGACTTGTTTATATATTCAGGACTTCGGACGTTTGTCTAAAACTTTATGTTCATTTAATTTGGCATTTTAGAGAGCATAATAAAACATGTAAGACATTTTAAAATGATGAGAAGGACGAAAGAACAATTAAGTCTGAATCAAATAATGTGAAAATTCCGAAGCGCCTGCAATTTCTTAATAAGCAAAGAACATATATTTGAAAACAGTCCGATTAATCCAAACATTTATTTGAAGTTTCAGAAGAGATCTACCTACTCGAGAGTCTTTCTATGATTGTACCAAATATGTTCTGGTCCTTTTGACCTGCACATGTAAAACGGAAACATTATCTCAATAGTTAAATATCAAATTAATAAAACACATGCTACGTTTAATTTACACACTATGCTGTGTTTGAGTCAATACAGATGTCATAGACTAAAACGTTTTTCATATTTATGTTTTGGGTGAACATGATATATATAATGATAGTGTGACAGTCATTGAAGTAAAAAAATACATGTAAAATAGAAACATCTTTATACTAGAACATTGCTTTGAAATATGAAAGACATGCCCATTGTTTACCTCCTCTAAGTTGAATAGTCTGATGAACACTCAATATAATAAGATGTGATTTAAGACAAATATATATTCAACTTTGAACTGTTAAAATAAAAAATACAATATTAAAACTGATATGGATGGATCACCCACTTTTTAGGAGGAAATGAATCATCGAATCTTTTATACATCAACATACTATCAAAAGTATATAATAAAACAGGTGATTATTTCTTTTGATATTAATCAGCATTATATAATCAACATACTGATATCACAGTGAATAAATCATTATTACTCAGAAAAACCAGTATATATTATAATTCTAATGATAAACCTGCACAATGAAAATCTTTGCAGGAAATGTTAGTAATGCACGTTTTTGTAAGTATACAAGTTCATAGTTTGAACATACGTTTGAAACGGTAACACAATATCGGTTGTCTGGTTAGCGCAGTGGTTGGATCATGCGCTTCAACCTAGGCGACCCGGGCCCGTATTCACCAACCCATTCTTAGACTTAAGAATAAAGAATAGACTAAGACCCAAGTAAAACTACGTCCAGCCTTTGAATACATACAGGCTTCCAGTGGTGAATATTTCAGTTAAAAAATGTTCTACATGAAGAATGCTGTAGATAGATGTGGTTTATATCAAGTTTGAGTCACAATTTAAGCGATTGACCAATATTCCAATTTAAAGAATTTTCTTTAATTTTTAGACTAAAGTCTAAGAATTGTTTGGTGAATACGGGCCCCGGGTTTAATCTAAGTTTCCCGGAAACAAGTGCGTTTCGTACGTGGTCACTATACCGGATATGTGGGATCCCCTCTGGTTACTCCGGCTTCTCCACACAACACAAAACCAAACCAAAATTTTTAATCTTTCAGTAGAAAGAAAATAGCGGGAAATTGCAGCTATAATTCATATATTCGCCCGAACTTTCTTTCGTTAGTCAAGAATGTTAATCAGTAGGAGTGCTGGGACACACTCAGGGGCCACAAATAATGAAGCCGTAGGCTCGAAAGTAACTCATTAACTTTGAAATGCACACCCTAACACAGAAGCAAATGTAAGTGTAGAAATCCTGTTCAACGTATGCTGCTCAGCATTGACATAAATTAAATTAGTCACTATTTATTCACTTGAATTCAATTAAAAAACAGCAAATGACAGTAAGTGTTTCATCTCCTTGTGATGAATCTAGAGCTTTCTTATTCCTAAATTAACAAGTATTTACTATGTTAAGGTCATTAAATACCGATATCTGCTTTTTAACACTCAACAGGCAATCATTCCGGCTATTTCAATTGGTCGATCACAAAGCGAGATTACCCAACCACGCACACTTTATTTTATGAATCAGGATGTGCAAGTTATATCCCATAGATAACCAACTGACAAGTTGTTATATTTAGATCCCGCTTGTATTTCATCATCTTTAGTCATAAATTAATATAATGATTATTGTTGCGCCTGAAAAATAGTGCGAATTTGTGTGTTTATTATGTTTTACAGTATATGACAACAACGAATGTCTACCCAATGTGTTTCTTCGTCTTGTGTCTTGCAGGTGTATGACATATTTGAACACGTAAAAAATCATCAGTAGATAAGTAGTTTAATAACACGTGACCTAAATTAGTGGGCACAACACATAAACTGCGCATTTCTAACTTAACATTTAAACAAGAAGCGTTCGGAAGGATAAAGGAAAAACCAAAGTTATTGGTAAGACTAATAAATTGTTATTAATCTTATTAACGTATCAAGTATTGTTTTCTTCACTAAACCAAATTTATCATAATCAACAAAAATTCTGGCAATATCGATGACTTTAAGCCAGAACGGCGTTTCTTCTTTTTACTTCATTTAACATAAGCGGAAACAAATGTATTCATTTAACAAGTTTTGTTGTGTGCGTGTTTTTTTTTTTTGGGGGGGGGGGGNGGTTATAAACATTTTTTTCTTGTTGATAGTAAATTTAAAGAGGATATTTTCTATGAATGTTTGAACTGTATTATTTGACGTTAAAATATTACCTTCGCACAGACTAAGCTAGCGTACGAAGATATAGATGGTTTTTGCTTAGTTATATTTATAAAAATCAATAGCTTTTGGAATCCCTAAAACCATGTAGCATGATAAACAACACTATGGGTGACAAAAGTAAGTGGTTTGCTGAAGTATCTGAGCATGATTGGTTTTGAATTTAAAAAGTTGAAGTTTAAAATGATACTAACTTCGTTACTATTGCACGTCTGAACTTCATATAAACCGCTGTAATTATGGAGGTGAACCCAAGTATTCTCTTATACACTGTATTTACAAATTTAATGTTAGTCTAGTGACAACACAAGTTTATCAGCAACACGAATTTATGTATTTGTTAGTGGTAGTTGGAAGTTGATATCACAAAGATATTAAATATTAAGTTATTAAATGTTTTGGAAACCTAATAACACAATAAACATATTGTCAGTGCAAGAAGTTATGTTGGAGCAACAAAATCAATTTTTAAATCTACATACTGATGTTAACTGTCATCGTTACTAAAATCGTTAGAAGTGTAGAAAATATATAGTAATAATACAACTACCGACGTTATGTTATTGAATAAATAAACATATTATATTTGCATATAGGCTTACACAACGATATGCGTGCTTTTTTCCAAAATACCAAATAAAATTGCTTAAACTAGGGAGCAAAAATAACCACCTACTTTTATGTTGATAATAAAAACGGAATCGGTTTCAAAATACGATCTTAACACATTCCACTACATTTTCAAATAGCAAAGTCAATTTACTTCCTAACACTGTTATTTGTTTACAGAAAAACAGACAAAACCAATTGGAAACACATGCAATGTTAATAAATTTAAAACCCCACATCATCGCTTCTGGTTGAATAAATTATGATGTATTGCAATTGTTGCCAAAAATATCGGTTTAAGTAAAATAAATAAACAAAATGAATAAAATTTTAATTCAGTGTGTTCATACATACAGCAAGATACTATGATATGTTAGCCTATTTTTTTATTTAAAACACATTTCTGATTTATAATCAATATCTCAATAACTAAATAATATCTAGCTTTCAAATGTTAATATTGAACGAAACGATTTATTTTGGACAAAAATGGCCTTATACGTGGGTTTCAGCCCTCGATGTGTTTCAGATATAAACGGTAATTGCATTAGTTAAGAGTTCTTAGATATATAAACTAAATCATTCCGGATAAAATAACATTTTTTATTGATATCGTAGTTGAACACGATTTCCTCTTCGTTAATAGTTTAAGGTTAGAATGACAATATAATATGTAATTATGTAAGGTGTCATCGACACTGAATTATAAAACACATTCAATGTCTAAGATGTCGATAAAATCTTACTTTACTCAATGCGCATGATTATAACCTCTATAGCAAAACATGCAAGTAATGCAATTCATAATTATATTTGTTTTACCAATAGCCAATTAAACAACTTATACTTAACATAAACATACTTGTTTGACAAAAATGAGCCATTGTGTTTGTGCAATCAAACTTTAGTACGCCTATTTACAGACAGGAACTGTCCTAAAAAGAGCGAATGCTGAAGTGTAGAAATACAAACATATTTTATAGCATTCATATACACACCTTTTTATATTCCTTTAATAACACATTAAACAACGCCAAAAACAGTTCACAGTGATCACCATCACATTAAACTTTTACATATGCCTTCTTGGCGTGTATTTCTTTTTTGGAAACAAAATAATACTGAGCTTCAGGATTTCGAGACACGAGCCCGTTTTATAAGAGGTTACCCTTTCATAAAGAGATCGTTGGCTATCCAAATAATAACAAAGCACGGCATTATGAACTAGACAACACTGGACATCAAAAAGGTGTTACTACGGTGAAAAGAAACGGACTTGATCCCATTACAAGGCATTTCGTACATCTTACTTAGCCCATCATTAATCACACTTCACGAAATTGTCAATACGTAGTAGAATTGCAACTCAAAATGAAATGACTGCGCTCGTAGTTATGAAGTTACTTTAAAAAAATCATTGGAAATGCAAGAAAAAAATATGTTCCGATCACTCACGCGAAACACGATTCACCGCCTTTTTATGACTATGTTATTCCTCTTAACATGTAAGTCAATCTGTATTGGTACTCGCATACCATAAATATAAGATGAGCACGGCAGTTCACGATCATGTAATTGAAAATGATTGTATTTTTGAAAATTCTGTTGTTTTTTTCAGACATCATATTAAGCATGACTGAATACTACATGAAATGGAAAAGTGAATGTGATCACTGGATTGCTTTGCTGACATGTGGAACTGACCAATTACTGCACTCTTTGGATGATACAGACATCGGTCGTCTTACCGATTTTCTCGCAAACATGACAAGGAGAGCTCGTACTACACAAAACTGTGCAGAATTCAGGACATATTGTAAAAACGAAATCCTTCGCTTTTGCATGAGACACGATCCAGCCAATGCGGGGTATTTAGAGAAAACCATTAACTGCATCGAGGGATTGACTCCAATGCCCCAACACCTGACGCACTTTCTCAAACAGAGAGTTGAATTCTGGAGCCAAACTCTTCTCAGTACAGCCGAGTCGAATCTAGAAAGTATGTATCGCATGATTAAAGTTTATTTCACGTTTTTGCACGGCATGCACATATTTACGCCTTTCGTGTTCATTATCGTTCGTATTGGTGAGAGACAGCTATAATTATTCGATTATACCTAAATAGCAATGTGTGCTTCCAGCTTAGACAGCTGACAAACGTTATAAGTCTTATAAAGTGTTGCAATTTACATTACACATTACAATACAAGTTTTTAAACACAAGAGGACGTCGTTACACGTGTGTTTATGACATTTTATCATTTCAGGGGATATTCACACAAGGCTTGTACAGTTCCATTCCATTCGTGAATATTTTTTGAGAGGTGAGTTGCAACAGATTCGCATGTACATTTTCTTATAATCTATCGCAGTGCTCTTGATGACACTATTTGTTGATTCCATTTGATCATATACCTATTAATATTGTAATAAAATAATTAGTTGTCTGGTCATGAAATTAAAGTCAGTTTTATTGTGCTTTATTTAAGGCACAACATTCGTATGATCTTACTACTCTTTCTTACAGCATAACTACATGCGATGTGTGTATTCATAATTCATATGGTCTCCTTTCCAGGTCATCGTGGCCGTCGCAGAGAAGCAAGATGTTTGCCATGTTCTCCACTGACTAATTTCAACACTTATTAGAAAACTACTGTGGCACGGATAAATAATGTTCAATGCATACGCATATTCCTTCAGGCAATACCATTGCGTTATATATGGATTTATGACATGAAAATAAGTAAGCAGCATATGCATATTTTAGACATAAGAAATAAGAAAGATTTGTATAAAACCATCAATAAACGTGCGTTAAGTACACATAATATGCAATTCAATGTTAATAAAACATTGAATTGCATATTATGTGTACTTAACGCACGTATATCGATGGTTTTATACAAATCATTTTATTTCTTATGTCTAAAATAAGTATATGCTGCTTACTGTGTGGGTACATTAACAGTTTACATTATTTTCATTTAGACGATGAAATATTGATGATATTATCCGTGCCACAGTAGTTTCCTAATACGTGTTTAAATTCACAATTGTTAAGCACACATTACTTGCGATGTTTGTGACATCTGTTATTGTGTAGTGTGATTCTGAACCATTATGTACATTAATGTATTAAAATGTGTTTGTTAATGTTTATATTACATAGGAAATTAATTAAGAAAGTAATTGGATTGTAATATAATTCTCAAAATATATGTACGTAGGTAGTATTTTTAATGAACTAGTATTGGTAGATTTATTCACGTGTAATATGTGGTTGCATATTTTTTAAATTTGAATTTAAGTTATTATTTGTATTTGAAACTGAAAACAATAAGTATTAAATTAATTAAAAAAATCTTATGTATTTTAATACGTACTCTGTATTTTACTGTTTACTAAAAATACATTGATACCATTAAATGTTCAATTGTTTCTTTGTTTTAGCCCATTTTGTTAAATCGCCAATTCATTGTAAAAGTGTACCTTCAACATGTACTTGTTAGCAGATCTAAATGGCAAAGTGATGTGAATTTCAGTGACGGTGCGAGAATGATTAAATCGCAAAGCATCTTCATAATACATACATGTGTGCTAGACCAAATACATTATAATGCCATAAGATACGCTCATGTATTGTGCGTTGAACAAATGCGTCATATATAAAAACATAATCACCTGAATGGGACTATAATGTAATGGGTGTTTACCAAAATAAGTGTCGATTTGTATAATAAAGATCATGTAGATTCAAATATAAGATTATTTTTTAATAGTTTAGTGTTTGCCTTATCATGTGTCAAAAATATTAACATAACTTTAATAGAGTAAAATATCAAATCACACGTTAATGTTGTGTTTATTGTGCAACATATGTGTCAGGTGACTACGTGACAGCTGCACAATACCTGTTTTGCGTACGTCTTGAATAAATGTCAAGTATGTCAAGTGCCCAGAACATATTTTATAAATACTTCGTTTAATTATACATGTTCAGTCAAGTTTGAGCTGTTCCCCCCTGAATCAGTTCGTTCGATTGCATAGGCGAAGTCATTGTTAGTACATTTATTTGAACTGCGACACTATAATGGTTAGAGAACAAACATTACGCATTAAAGTTGTACAAGGTCCACCTTGGCCAAGGACGATCAGCGTTTAAGGTGTGATAGAGAAATTATCAATCCATCTAATGCTATTTGAAAATGTGTCAAGTTCGCTTTTAGTGATTCATCAAGCTTTCATTTCTCTCGTGACGGTAGACAATATTTCATTTGAACGTACTGTTTTGTCCACATAGTATCACGGTATGCGATGCTTCCATTCACAAACATAGAAACAACACATTTACTATCTGCGAGCTATATATGTGTTTTGAATGGTGTGGAATAAAAAAATATTTTTACAAGACATGTTGGTCTACTTCTGGGATAATCTCCACTATGATGTATTATTAAGGAAGTGTTTACACACGCATTCATACAGGAATGTATTGTCCGATAAAGTCATTAATCAAATGGACACATCATATGTATCCCGGCATGAATTTTAAAATTTATTTAAACAAAGTGCATTGCAAATGCGAACACACATTTGTATTTAGTAACAATGATAACTTGATATAATCGAAAAGATTATTAATTACACAAAAATAATATGCTTCGTTAAATATGGGATCAAAACGTTTAAACCGCGCACTTGAATGAGATACTGCAATGCTATAAAAGATAATAAACATCGATAGTTCAGTGCTATCATAGATAACAAACCTCGATACTGCAGTGCTATCATAGATAATAAACCTCAATACTGCAGTACTATCATAGATAATAAACCTCAATACTGCAGTACTATCATAGATAATAAACCTATATACTGCATTATTATCATAGATAATTAACCTCGATACTACAGTACTATCATAGATAATAAACCTCGATACTGCAGTGCTATCATAGATCATAAACCTCTATACTGCAGTACTATAATAGATAATAAACCTCAATACTGCAGTACTATCCTAGATAATAAACCTCGATACTGCAGTGCTATCATATATAATAAACCCCTATACTGCAGTACTATAATAGATAATGAACCTCGATACTGCAGTACTATCATAGATAATAAATCTCTATACTGCAGTACTATCATATATAATAAACCTCGATACTACAGTGCTATCATATATAATAAACCTCAATACTGCAGTACTATCATAGATAATAAACCTTTATACTGCAGTACTATCATAAATAATAAACCTCTATACTGCAGTACTATCATAGATAATAAACCTCAATACTGCAGTACTATCATAGATAATAAACCTCTATACTGCAGTTCTATCATAGATAATAAACCTCGATAATGCAGTGCTATCAAAGATAATAAACCTCAATAATGCAGTACTCTCATAGTTAATAAACCTCTATACTGCAGTACTGTCATAAATAATAAACCTCGATACTGCAGTGCTATCATAGATAATAAACCTCTATACTGCAGTGCTATCATAGATCATAAACCTCTATACTGAGGTGCTATTATAGATAATAAACCTCGATACTGCAGTACTATCATAGATAATAAACCTCAATACTGCAGTACTATTATAGATAGTAAACCTCACCACTGCAGTGCTATCATAGATACTGAACCTCGATACTGCATTGCTTTTATAGATAATAAACTTCGATACTGCAGTGCTATTATAGATAATAAACCTCGATACTGCAGTGCTATTATAGATAATAAACCTCGATACTGCAGTGCTATCATAGATAATAAACCACGATACTGCAGTGCTAGTATAGATAATAAACCTCGATACTGCAGTTCCATCATAGATAAAAAAACTCGATACTGCAGTGATATCAAAAACAATAAACCTCGGTACTGCATTGCTATCAAAAATAATAAACCTCGATACTACATTGCTATCATATATAATAAACCTTAATACTGCAGTGCTTTCATAGATAATAACCTCTTATACGACAGTGCTATCATAGATAATAAACCTCGCTACTGCAGTGATATTATAGTAAATAAACCTCAATACTGCATTGCTATCATAGATAATAAACCTCGATACTGAATTGCTATCATGGATCATAAACCTCGATACTACAGTGCTATCATAGAAAATATATATCGATACTGCAGTGCTTTTAAAGATAATAAACCTCGATACTGCAGTACTTTTAAAGAAAATACACCTCGATACTGCATAGCTATTATAGGTAATAAACCTCGACACTGCAGTGCTATTATAGATAATACACCTCGATACTGCAGTGCTATCATAAATAATATATATCGATACTGCAGTGCAATCAAAGATAATAAACCTCGATACTGCAGTTTTTTTTTAAGAAAATAAACCTCGATACTGCAGTGATATTGTAGAAAATAAACCTCGATTCTGCAGTGCTTTTGTAGATAATAAACATCGAAATGCCTGTGTGAAGTGATACTTTATGCACATTATGATTTATAAGGATTGTACTTGTATGGCCTATTTTCCATGTGAATAAGTAAATCGATTAAAACATGAAATCAAAAAGAGTTGTTGTGTTTATGATATGAACGCTTATTACAAGCAAATGTTATCTTCATGTTATTATTAATGGTTGGTTCACATTCGAAATGTGTGGTGTAATGTTTCTTCCCTAAATTATTCAGTTATTTGGAAAATTTAAGTATACGATTAGATGTGAAACCAGCTATACAAAAACTTCACTCCTTGTTTAAAAAAAAAACACTTTGAGCAACTTAACGGTCGGTCATATCCTGTGTTTTGTAATTATCTTATTCAACAAGTACTCCCCTAAAGGACTTTGAAACTTGATAACGCTAAGTGCTCACGTGTTTCCGCCGAGATATAATGCATGCTGATTTGAATCAAGACAGTTATCGATCATTTCTTTAACAATGTGAAACTTAAATTTAACAGTCCTCGGATATTTGAGAATAACATGACCAAATACGGTAATTGCAGGATTTTAAGGTAGGTTTATTGTAAAATGTTCCATTATAGCCAATCTTATTAGAGTTAATCCCGACGAAACAATTGCAGACGCTATTGAACTCTAGATGTATACTTTTTGTAGCTTCTTTTCTGACATACTCAGGTTAACAAGATGTTGAATAATAAGACTAGATTCAAACTGAACAGATTACCTAGCCATATTAGACACTGTATACATTCGATTTCACCTACAAGTGTGAATCCTAGTAATAAAGGTTGGTGTACTGTTTTACTCGTTAATCATACGTCCGATTACTATTATTTAATGTGAATTTATTAAAGTCACATGAGTCCTTGACAATTATTGTGTGTGGTTTTGTTTCGCAAGTATGTTAAATCTAAGATGTACCTAATAATAATAAATCAGGCGCATATGTCCTTCTGGATGTGCGTTCAAAGGTTTATTTTCTGAGTGCTTATGTTCACTTATGTATAAGTTAATGTGTTAGCCTTTTTTCTTCTTTCTCTATGAACATACTGTATAATTTAATGTCATCCGATTGAAAATTAAAAGTTTAAAACAATTAAGATTTAATAGTAGTACGGTTCTGGTAAGTAATAATATTTTAATCATATAATCGATAAGTTCAATAGAATACTATTTAAGATGTCGTGCTAATTGTCAAAAAAGATATTTATTTTGTGATTTAAAACAAATGTGTGTCTTCTTTACCTCTTAGTTCGGGCACATTGGTCAAAACATTTCCTTTAAAGGGGCAAGACAAGGTATTTTAAAATGTTTATTTGAATCATACAATGAGAGGCAGCACTTTAATAATTTTCAAGAACATACTTTAAGCGCTGTTCGTTAAGCAAGACCATTTTATTTAGCTGTGGGGACAGTTTTGTCGAATTATGAACATTATGGCAAGTTATTTTATAATTCCCAAGTGAATTATCCAATTACGGTTGCCACAATACGTTTGATAATCATATATTAATAATTGACATTAAAGCGTGACATAGCCTTTGAGCTAGAGATTCGTATTGGAGCATTGCGGCCAGTTTATTAACTCATTTTCTTACATCGTTACCTCTCGGACAAGCTGCGTGATGAGAAAACATACTGTAACATTGCAGTGAGTGCTGTAAAACTGCCTGATGGAGGATCCAATTAAGCCCTTACTAGGGGTAGTTTCCTTTTTATATGACCTCGTAATTTGGACCAGGGTCATTGTACTTTTTCGAGATACGCCATGCGAAATGGGGATCATTTGCGGCAGATTATTGTAAAAATGTATGATAATTTGAGAAGAAGCTGTCTGGCTGTGAAAGCTATGCAAAAAAAAAACACACATTATTTGAAATAAATCTCGTTATTTCGGAAAATAATAATCACTGAATTGAAGTATGCGTGACGACTTTTTTCTTTACAATAATTCGGGATTTGCTATATAATTTTCAAAAACTTGTCTTACACAACAAGCTATGCAATGAGGCCTTGACAACCATTATTGCGACAATTCGTATCCTCATGATGCATTAAAAATATATTTCTTATTAATTTGGAATTTTAAAAAAGGAGTTCCTACACTGGTAAGCTAATAAAAAAAGGTAAAACGTTCATTTAAATATCGTTTTGGAATTAATTAATTACAAATCAACAATTGTAGTTTAGGTAGGCTTGTTAAATACTGATTCATGGCATAAACAGATAAAATGCCTATTTGATTGATTGATTTGATTGATTTTATTTGGTAAAAATATGAACATAACATAGTTACTACATAATGCAGACAACATAAAATATATTATCACAGCAATATGCATAGTAAACCATGGAATGCACACACAATACCAAGGATAACACAAAAAAGAAAAAAATGATTTTCACTTATTTCCATTGTGGTCCTTGATATTGGTGGCAGTAACCATGAAACAGTCATGTATTAGATATTAATAATTTATATGTATCAAATATGTACTGTTTAATATATCAAGTATATTACTGATTAAGTTTGAACAAATATAATCACATGTTCATTATATCACAGAAGTTGCTTAAGAAAGTTACACACTGCATATGTAGTTAATAAACACACTTTGTAGCATACTATAAGTTTAAGAATAATTATGAGATCCTTGCATCTTAATGATCATAAGACTTAAAAATGTATCACAGTATTTTAACAGAACATAAAATTCATACTAAAAATTATACTATAAAAAGCTATAAAGACTCTAAAAACTGTTTCTTGATGGCACCCTTGAAATTGTTAGGTTTAGTTACATCCCTGATGTTTTGTGGAAGATTGTTCCATAAACTTATACCATTATATGTAAATGTTTTAGAACCAAAACTTCCTACTGTTGGTTTGGAAAAACGACCAGAGTCTACAAATGTAAAATTTTCAGCAAAATGATCAGATTCTGGCTGAGCTACCATATTAGACCTAGTACAACGATTATGTACGCCAGACACTGGCTTAAAATTCTCACCCATATACTCTGGTGCAAGGCCAATTTTAACCTTATGTACATGACAAAGTATAATCTGTTCTACTCGTTTTGAAACAGGCAGCCAACCTAAATATGAAAACTGTTCTTGACCAACATGTGATCTGTTATTCATATTCAGAACAAACCTAATCATCTTGTTTTGTGTAGTTTGAAGCCTATTTTTAAGTGACTGA
>VMBQ01002634.1:56621-94636 GCA_007657795.1 Dreissena rostriformis
TATACAAACATGCTTTTTTTTATAAATCCTTGTTTTAAATAGGGATGATAAAATATATTACTTTAATTGAAAATGGAAATAACGTTGCAAGAAAGAAGTAATTTAATCGATTACTGCGGTTCTTGACTGACTTCATTTTTGAACTCGAAAAAAGTCCCATTAAGTCCCGAAAAAGACACTGTTACATTTCCCGTTATGGTTACAGTATACAATATATTTTTAGTGTTCAATGCTATACTCTCTAAATAAAATCAACAGCATTTATTTGACCACACATTTCTCTGTATGGGCACTTGCCATGACTTTATTTCTTAATATGTCTTTGTTTGCGAGGTAGGAAAATCATTGGTGTGTACCAAGAATTCAGTGTTATGCTTTAAGGTTGGAGATTACATGAGGCGTTGACAGTTGGCGGGTAACCCTCATTAACCGGACAGAATTAAGGGGGCAGTCTACAGTTATTCTTGAAAATCCCCAGGCCGACAACCACTGGTCTGCAAAACACCCTCAAAACAAGGCCTCCAGTCACAACCTGAAAATAGATTCAGACAATATTCAGTGCAGCTCATCAACAGCTTGAAATTAAAGCACAAAACAATGCAGAAAATGCTCTTTAAATTGATATCTGGCGTAAAATAGACCTTTTCGGGGGTCTCGGAACTTGACCGTAAAAACACCATTTTTGGACAAACCCGGCAATCACATTCATCTTTCCGGGTAAGTGTACGCACACAATCGACAACATGCTTTGCACTATCAAAGCAAATGCTTTCAAACTGAGCCAAACAAAATGGGTCATTACCGTTGAACTTTTTTGCACTGCTAACTTATTTAAACCCACCGTTGAAATCTGTCAAATGTCGACTGCTTCAAGCAGGAAGTACATGTGTTTACTTCTCACTGAGCATGTTGTTGTTGTTGAATAAAATCCAGGTCATTTAGTTTCGAATTACTGAAAACAAGTGAAATTACTAGAATATTGACCATTGATACTAACATTCCAGCTTCTGGAGCGAACAAACCATTTTTCTTAGGCCATTCACCTTAAATTCAGGAAAATGACCGGGGCCAATGCGCAGATAAGGCTAAAAAACTGTAGACTGCCTCCTTAAGTTGAGAAGCGACACCTGTGTATACAATCCTACTTGAGTTTAACCATAACATTCGCCGTGGCAGTATCGACTTAACTCGCGAACAAGTTGGATCGTAATATAAGCGGATTGTGTGTTGGACTAATCAATTTACGGGTAATTGTGTTTATTCATCGATAGTATTGCAAATAGTTTTTGTCTTTGCTATAACTGAAATTCAATTGAGGCTAATTTAAAGTATTCAAATATATAATACTAATATATACGTAAATTGTTGAACAAAATATTTTTAAACGACAATTCAGTAATGTTTTGCTTACAAACACAGTCTTTAAGTAAGAATTGATTTTAAAATACTTTCTTGTCAACAGTTAACACATGTAATTGAATTAAACTATTTTATTCAAGTCATGTGATTGACGCTGATTTAATTGTTCTGGTAAAATTTAATCTTCGATGGTGCTTAATTATCCTAATACTATCGATGCGTGAACTGAATAGTACATACATTATTTTAGTGTACCAGTGTCGTTAGTATTGGCAAAAAACGTAATGCGATATTGTTTTTAACTACGGTCGATTAGTGTATAACGGAGAGCTATCGACTCAGATTCTCATTTCAATGTTTACATCATGCATGCAGTAATTCAACCATTAAACCTCAAAAGACAAATTTCTTTCCAATGAAAAAGAAAAATGCCAGCGGTTTTGATTTTCCGAAAAAAATTGAAAGTTGCGTGGTACGCTGATTCAACAATTACCTAAAGGCCAAGGCCTGTATCGGATAACTTATCGTGCGAGTTTTTTTTTTTTCAAGACAGCTACAAATAAGTCATAATGCAGTTAATCTTACCCAGTGATGACATTTTGTGGCGTTGAAATATATTAGAAGTACTAATCACCACGAAGATTTATGCTGAAATAATTTGAATGTAATGAGAAATTTAAGTTGTAAATCAATTTTATAAAAACACATTTTGTGAGATCATACGGTTTAATCGACAAAAACAATTGAAAAAACAGAGTGTTCACAGACACTCATTGACTAGGATCACAGACAAACATAACAGATACAAGATTAACATTAAGTGGTAGTTTATTTAGTCAAATGGCATACACGCAAGTATAAGCTTTAAGAACATCACACGTGTGTCGATCGCTGAGTGGTGACTGGGTCGACGCCATTGTGTTTTTGTATAGGTAATCGTACTCAAAAGTATTAAATGTCTATCCTAGTTTTTTATGATATAGTGCGGCTGTCATGTTGACTAACACATTATCTGTTATATATATTTATATTACAATCCAAGTGTTTCCAAATAAAATGATAGCATTACGTTATAGTACTGGTGATTAAACCTTAGGATGTGTACATGTATAATGGTTGTGTCTGGTCGTCTTTACTCGTGTGTAGGATGCATTAAAAGTTTATATGAAACATATACGATTAAGTTCGTCTTCAGTCATTTTCAAAGTCTTGAGTATGTACATAATATTGTAATCGAAATGTATAATCTTGTACCGCTATTTAATTAAACATATTGGGGTAATGTTTAAATCCCCTTTAATGATTTAAAAATAACCCTAGCCTAAATAGAGGCTTTGAGTTCTTTAACACGGGTTTAAAAACCAAATTCTGTTCATACAAAAAGATTTCTAACGCTGTTGCATTGAAGGTTTACTTTGTGAATATGTATAATAACATATTAAAATAGGAACAAAGTTGCTCGCATAAACAAAATAAACAATATGCTAAGGTGCATTACTCTAGTCACTTTAACAAACATGTATTGAATATATGTTTGTTTCAAAAAAGAATTATTACTCAACGTTTGAGATGAATTGTCATATAATTAATAATAACATTTTGTATGCAGAGCAATGTACGACTAATTCAGACAGTTGTGTTCGCATTGTCTATATTTATTTTCAGTTAAAGACGCCACAATAACAGTAAAGCATGGCTGTAAATTACGCGAAATGGAAATGTGACATGGAGAAGTGGATCGCTTTATCAACCTTTGGAATAGATGAAATACTTCAACATGCGGATGTGTCAGAGATCCATGGTCTTTCTAACGTGCTGGCCGTGATGACCAAAACAGCTCGTAACAAGCAAGATCGAGATAGCTGGGCAGCAATCAGAGCCGATTGTAAAAACCAAATCAGACACCTCTGCACGAGATACGGTCAGATCAATATGGGCTATATAGAGGGAACAATGCACAGCATCGAAGGATCAATGACGATATCCCAACACCTAGAATAGGTGTTCAAACAGAGAGTGAAATTCTGGCGCCCAATTCTGCTTTACACAGCCGAGTCAGATCTGGAAAGTACGTATCGCAATTATTATAATGCTTGTTTCCCTTGGCACCGCATGTAGAAATATGCACATTGAAGTTGATTAAATCAAAACATTATTTAATCAAAGAAACGGCAATTACGAATCACTTTACCTGTAATACGAAGTATGCTGCAAGTAAAACACGTCAGACGTTGATTGATAATTAAATGTGTATATGTTTTTTGTGGATACTATGTGCGTGTCTACCATAACTGTATTTGATAAGGCACTGACATTATGACAATTTATCATTTTAGGGGAAATCCGCAAAAAGCTTGAAAATATCCATGCCATTCGTGGATATTGTCCGATTGGTGAGTTGAAACATATACGCATATGCATGCTACCTTAATCTATTGCCGCTACAACGGAATATGGCTGAAGGAATGCTCTTTGTCTGTCCGTCTGTAAATTTTATTTAAACGATTTGAAGAAGATATAAGTCAATCTCTGGCTCATGTCTTGAAGGTCAAATGTTTTAATTTCCATTTTTGTGTCTGTTTCATATGTTCCATTACTTATACAAATTTAATGAAAATTGAGGTTTTCATTTTAACAATTTTATCCGCTCCACCCATTCTTTACCAGTAAATAGATTTTCAAAAGAGATTTGATCAAATGTTCAGCGGAGGGCATGTTATTGTTAAGCTAAAACGACCCTTGTATGCCAACGCAATATTAAGGTTAAAAGATACATTGTTGAACTAGATATTGGCGGATGAATTATTTGACTTTGGGGCTTTACAAAAAATATTTTCAGAACTTTGGACAATTTTCTTTAAAATTGTGTTCATTATTTTGTTACATTAAAATACAACATGTGTTGATATTGTACCGGACTCCTGTTGCAGATAGGGTTATATACCCAGAGAAAGGAAGACGTGCACGTAAAACACCATGCACGGTGTATTAAGGCATACATTAGAGCTCTCGATACGTGAAACGATGTTTTGAGTCCATATAATCATATACCGATTATTGTTATTGCAACATGATACGTTTAACGAACATGAAGTATAAGTCGTTTTTATTGTATTTCCTGTAAAAGCAATGTATATTGATGTTAGGGTACGACACTCGTAATATCAAACGACTCATTTTAAAAGCCCAACTATTTTGAAATTGTTTGTTCATAATTCATATGTTTTCCTTTCCAGGCCTCTGTGTACGTCGCAGTGAAGGAAGATCTACCCCAGACCTTCCACAACCTGACACTTATTAGAAAACTTCTGTGGCACGGATAATTTATTTTAAAAGAATTTCTAAAAGGCCTACAACTTTAATGTTGTGTCATTTAGTTATATACAATATGCATACATGTATGTTAGCTATTAATTCCGTTTGTTTAATGCAATGCGTTTTAAATATTATGGTTAAACATAGTATAATACAGGTGTCCGATATTAAGATTGTGATCTTAAGGAAGTATATTATACTTCCTTAAGATCACAGTCTTAATATTGGACACATGTACCAATGTAGAGCTGTATAGATCCGGGTATCCGTGCCACAGAAGTTTTCTAATAAGTGTTTTGTGCGTTTGTGGGAGAAATGAGGGACGACAAAAACAGAGATCCTACACCAGTCATGTATGTTATGGGCTGCTGTTAGTAGCTCATCTATGGGGAAAGACGTCAACTCGTTCACATCGCCCATCCGTTTTTTCTTCTGACGCCCTCGTCCGTGACCTCCCTCGAGCGTGTCATTGATAACAGTCTTTCACACTATTGCACAAGATGTCGTACCTGGCGATGCTAACAAACGAAATCAACTTTCGCCGTTTGACTGTCGCCTGGAGAGGTTATTGTGGGTCAACAAGTGTCACTGTTATGTTTCGGACTTACTCGTTGGTCTTATGCTACAGGTAGGATATGCGGAGCAGTTTTTGGAGAGACTTGTGTTCAAAGGACTGTATCTTGTTTTTTGTGTCCTCGTGAAGCGACAATGTCGCGCAGCCGTACAATAGGATGGATACCACCAGGGACGTGTAGAGCACGTACCTGATGGGGAAAGCTGATGAAGTTGCTTGTACACAACCTGATTAGTCTACCAATGTCTGCGGCGCCGTTCAATTCGTATTCAAATCTTCGCAAAACTGGTACCGACCTTAACCAGGGTTGCTCCAATGTACTTGGAGTTGGGCGCTTCTTCTAGCTTCTAGCCATTCATGGTGATGTTTGAACTGGTAGTTGTATGCCGTGTACTTCTCCGTGCCTACTTGTTTTTTCAGAGAGTCTTTTGGTGAGGTATGGAGTTCCCTGGTGGTCCTTTGTTTGCTGCGTAATACATTCGATTATTCATACCATGTATATGGGACAAACTGTTCATGCATGCATTACTGCATACTTTATCTTTTAAACCATTCCTTGACTTGTTTCTGTTATCACATGACCGGTACGTGTTTCGTATTGGTTTAGCTATTAAATTAAATTTAATAAACGTGGTTAGTTTGCGTGGCGAGTTTGTGTCGAACGTGAACATATAACGTACTAAATTGTCTTTAAGCTATGTTGGTTTCCTAATTACCTGTCACTATTCACTTGCATATTTTATATTTATTATAATATTTAATACTGTATGTGTGTGTTTGGTTCATAAACTATACATTAAAACATACCCATATTTACGTGTTTCTTTTTGCACCTCCATGATTAGAACTATCACTTCATTCACATAGTGATTCAACATTCCAATAGTGAATTTTGAACATGTAATTTGAACCGGATTTACCCGTTTATGTGATTAAGTTTCGGTGATATAATTCAAAATTGCAGGGGCAAAGCATTTTCACGCTGTAAACGTGTGTGCTATACCAAATGTATTTAAATACTTTATGACTATTTCACGCACTAAATGTATTGTCAAATAGGTATCAAATGCAGCCACATATACCAATTACATGCAAATAACACTTAAAGTATCGTTTGCTTTAACAGATACTAGATGGTTGTTAATTGTATTGTAAGGTTGGACAATTACGAGTCGAACAGAATAATCATAATAAAGACTAAATGAATTCAAACACAAGATGAAACGTTAAGATAGTTTGCGCTTAGAGGGTAAACCGTATTTGCCTATACTTCACCTTTGTATGAAAAAGAAAACGGGTATCAGGTGTTGTCCGATTTACTCGATTAAGGTATTTTGAAACTTGATTACGCCAAATGGAATAGTGTACATGTGTTTCCGCGGTGTTGGTCTACCTGCGCATTTAAGTCAAACTTTGAATAGATTTGAAGCTAAAAAATTGTGCAACTTGAATCTAAACATAAATGTAGGATATTAAAGGACAACTTGGAAAACACTGTTAAATGTAAGGTAGGCTAATGAAGCTACTGTTTCATTATATTTTTTTTGTTTAAACAGGAGGCATCTTTTGAGGCATCTTTTGTTTACAAGTGTATGATGAAATTTTAGTCAGTACTGTAAAGCCGTTTCATACCCGCGAGCGTTAACCATTAAGTATGACCTTAATATTGAGACAGAGGCGAAGACATACCGTTGCTAAATTATGAATGTGTTTGTGGAATTATCAGGTTACTGCCAGCTTAAGACCTTTGAAATAGGGACACGTGTCTTACGTGGAACATGCTGACTCAAAATTGCGAACATTGTGTGGCACGCCATTGTGTAATGGACTGCTGTTCTGCCAAACGTCGTCATAAGCATTTTTAATATTTGACCTCTCAGTGTTACTTAATATTTCAGCAAAGGACACATCTTTTGTACGTTAAATGCACTCTCCGCTTATTGTGCAATTGTGACTTAATTGTGTTCTTTTAAAAGTTCATGAACGTAGTTTAAATAAAGTCCTAACTAGAAATTTGATATGTTTCCGTAAATTTCGGACCAGGGACTTTGGGTATCACACGCGAAACAACGTGTCCACATGGTGAAAATTTACTGCAAAAAAAGAGTGTATGATTACTTTTTTCAGTTACAGATAAATAAACCGATTGGTGAATACCCATTTTATTTCAATATTGTTATAATTGGACCTCTTGATAACATGCTGAAGGAATTACATTTTCGAAAAAAGTTTGATTTAGTATACCAATCTTAGAGCTTTGACTTTGACTTTTATGGTCTGAACATGGCTAACTTTTGTGAATGAAATACGAATGAAATACGAATAAAATACGAAGTGTCATATCTGACAAGCTGTTTAATGTTCGAATGTAAACTCAAGATATCTAACTGTCCCGTGTTGTTTGAGCTAGGGCCACGGGGGAGAAATAACGAAGTTAACGACAGAGATTCTGAACTATAAAAACATCTGAGCTTTTACCTATATGTATGGCCTTGACGTTTGAGCTGGGGACTGATAGACTGTATTATACAAACGCCCTCAACCAACATAAATGCATGCAAGCTAGCGTAACATTCTTTGAATGGTACTAACAAAAGATAGCATCGATATACATGAAAACATGTATTTTGAAAAGAACAAATACATTATCGAGATGAAACATGTGTGGTTACTGAAACTATTTATCGCACAACCCTCTGCAATATACTGTCCAGGCAGACCAGAGAATCAGTATAAAAGGGCCACAAACTCACACAATGTCTTCTTTTCAGTTCAACACTGGTGTGAAAACAGCAGAAAACAAACATGATTTTTTCATAATATTTAAGTTTGTAGTTAATATTTTCCAATGAAAGTTGGAATACTTATACTTCAGTTTACAAACAATATGTATGTGTAATTTGGTGATTGTAAACTTCATAGTTATTGACTTACAGAAAAAAGGTTTGTGTTGTCTGCTTAAAATTCAAATTATCCTGTAAATGCTAAGCACCAACTACTTAAATGGTTATGAACTTCTCTCAGACAGTAGCTAGCGAATGAATCAGATCAAGTTTACAGATTCAACACTATACCAAATTGCTGTCTGCTCAAACACGTATTTCTGTTTATAAAAAATCTAATGTTAACAGCAAATCACTGTCTGATAAACCCAGCACATTAGCTACTGTAGGTTAACATTTTACCACCGCAAAATCAAGCAAGTGAGATCCGGCTTTAAGTAACGCACCAGAAAGCGTAAACATATCGGGTTTAACCCTGAAAAAACCTCAACTACTGCGCCGATACCACTTGATATTACAAATGTACATTGTAACCGCCATGTTGACCTACTTGCGCATTTGGCTTGAAGACGTACCGACATGTTTCAAACTAATCTGAAACTACAGTGTCATGGTCGTTGTAGGTTTCTAAGAATTAAAGGTACGTCATCTAGTTATTGTAATAGGGGTGAGTTAATTGTGAAGTGTTTGAAAACGTATACCGGTGTATTGCAACATTTTAATCTGCAATACAAATGCATAATTACTTTATGTTATTTGACACTTTTATTTGCTACATATTGTATACTAAACGAGTTCAGGAATGTTGTTATACAACTATTCTTAGATGTGTTGATTCATTCTCAAACTTGTATTCTGACGTCAAGTTATTGCGCTAAATTAGTTTCATTCAATTAGCCAGGGAGTATAAAGGATCCAAAAAACATTCAACGGTGAGTAACACTTTCTAACTATGTTCAACTTACCTTTTTTAATATGCTTTTATTTAATGTAATGTAAATTATGTTGTCTTATTATGTTATTTCAGTATATGGTCATTGATGTTTTATTAAAAATAATTATAGTTTATCTGAGAAATGTGTTGTTATTTTTCTGAGAGATATGTATTTTTTATTTTTGTAGTATATTAATAAAACAAAATATATGTTTATCCTTTTATTATTTGGTTATTTATTTTATTTTTAAATTCGAAAGAATATAGAGATCCCATATGTAAGTTAATATTCATAAAATGCCTGCAAAAGTTATCTTTCATTTAGTTTTATATATAAATTGTTATAACTTTCTTTATCTTGTAGTAATTCAACTATCCTAGTTCTATCTGCAAATATACATAACATACACAACACATTTGTGAAGAAGACATAAACATGAGAGTTTATATAAGCCAGTTGCTAGCATTCAAATTATACAAAATCTACATTCCTTTCATTTATTCTTATTTAAAATGTATCGAATCAAGAAATTGCGTATTCGTAACAATGTAACTATATATTATGAAATATGTTAATAAACATATAGTTCAAATTTTCAATTCATACACATTCATGCGCATGTTTGTTATTTGTAAACCATGTGCAATAAATATGAACCAATTTTGCAACGGAATTAATGTTCATCATAGATTTTGCCAATTTTTCATCTTACATACATATGTATATAATTTCAAACATAAAACACGATATATTATAAATAAGATTAAAATTTATGTATTCATATTTTTGTTGAGAGCTGTTGATTTCAGCAAATATTTTATTTACAGATATAATAAATTGAACAGTGTGTGTGTGCTAAATGAAATTCAATATGTGTAAATTATTCCCACCTGTCGAGAAATCTATTTATTAAATGCATTTATTTTCTTATATATACTAAAAATATAGGCGGTCACTATGATATAACGTCATTGATGTACGTATATTTTTATTTAACACTATGTTATTGACAATAACAAGTGGTGGGTGAACTTAAAAAATCAATATATGATATAATGCATAATTAATTTATGTTTATATGTCGATTTAGTGTTATTTGAAAAGTAATCAAATATTAATATACCATAATTTACAGATTACCGCACAAATAATTAAAAAGAGATTCTTGATCAATATATATTATAACTTATAACTTCATCGCTATGAGGGTATAGTTCACTCAATAGTGATCACACATGCAAGTACTGATTGATGTAAAATTTATATTAAACATATATATTTTCATTTACTCAAATCATACATAATGTATTAGTTGGGGCTGTTTACCAAGTAATGTATCTCAAATATATATTAATTACGTAACTCCTGAAACAGAATCAGGAGAGAAATAAGTATTTAATTTAAAACATGTGACTGATTGTCTGTACCATACAGGACGAAATATACAAAACGACACAAATCTTTTTTTTATTAAAGCTGGGGTTAACGCCGTGCAAATGTCGATTAAAAGACTAGCGAGATAGAAGCGGTTAAAGGACGCGTCGTACTGAGCACGTAGCCCAGAAGTATTCGCTAAAATACTTACGTATATCAAAATTAACTTCATAGAATTGTTATTCGAAAATAAAAGCAATACAAGAAAATTTAAATTCGAATTAATTGCAATTGTTTACTCAAGTGATGAATGTGCACCAGAGCCACAGAATAACAACTTTCTTTAGCACGACGCAATTCCTTATTGTTTACACGATTTTAGAAACAGAGAATATGCGAATTTCTGATGAAGATCAAGTTTATTATGCGAGGCTTAGAACCATGTAAGCGCGAGGCTTGCCGAACGCTACCATCGTTCGAGCCGAGCATGATAAACTCGATCTTTATCCACAACTCACATACTATTTTAATTATCCTATTATTTCTTCACTTTTTCCATTAATAATTATCAAATATCGCATTTTTTACGATTTTGTTATTCCATATTGTTTTGTAAAAACCCGAGTGTGATCTTAAAATAGCGATAGTATAGAGCTCAAGTTTATGCGATTGTTGTTATACTATCGATTTCCATTTGTTAATAGGATATATAAGCATCATATATTACAAACCTCAAATCATCTTTTTGCATTTCAGAAAGAAACCGTAATTATAATGTACAAAGAACTATTGTATCTACATTATTAGAATGTTAATGCAAATACTAAATTGTTTTGTTTCGCCACAAGATGACACTGTTGACTCGACCAACCGTTTCGCTACCAATATTCTCTCATTTTCAAGTTTCGTGTGTCGTATGCATGAACAAAGTATAAGGCGTTGGGTGCAGATTTGTAAACATCAGTTCTAAGACACAGGACACATGTTTGCTAATGAACTGCTAGCGGACAATGAAATCTGTATAATGTGTGTGTTTATAAACTTGGGGATCGTTTTTATGAAAACCATTATTTAGCAGAAGACATAGTGCATGAATACATGTTAAAATATAACGGTTATTAAAGTTGTTAATGCAGACAGATTAACTATATTAAATAGAAAAAATATTGACTAATGCTAGCAGCACGAGATAAAACAATAAATATACATGTACGATCAAGTGTTGACGAGTTTTATCCTGTTGCGCGATGAAACTGGTTAAGTTTATAAACGTTTAAGCGTCAAAATTTGAAAACTTACATTTAATTAACCGTTTTAAAATGTATGTAGAAGATAATGAAACATTCCGTAAAAAAAAACATAGATACATAATTGACTTTTTAAAGAAACTGATGATCCAAAACTGACAGATACGTATAGGTAAGTGTAGCTAAATTTTATCATTCTGATCGATAAAACTGAATCGCTTAATAAACAGCGATTTTTGCATCAAGTTTGGCATACTTACATTTACTTTACCGTTTTAAGATGCCACTATGAAGTGATGAGATATTAGAACCTCTATCGTTAACCTCTAACGATTTCAAAATAGACACATTTGTTTTAGTACTGTTAACGTGAGTATGCACGATTTTTATATGTGTTAAATTGTAATATATTGATAAAAATATGTTACAATAACACAAAATAGGCAAGAAAATTTATACATTGAAGACGAATTTCATAAAATGTAGCAAAGACAAGTACGCGCTGGTTTAAGCCGATGCCGACACTTTTACTCGTATTTGTTAGGAAACAAAATTGTGTCGTATGAACGAATCTGCACTAAAACTGAATTTAGATTCACATCGTACATGCATGATATACATGCTGGCGAATTCGACTGGAAGACATTTTCGATTTTAGATTAAAATATCTGGCTTATTCCGCATTTTTCGACACATGTTCTTCTTAACTTTTATTTTAATTTAAATTGAAATATATGTGTAACAAGTTTTAACACATTTTATATAAATTCATAAATATATGACAAAATCGTGCATACTCTCTTTAAATCTATAACAGACGATCTATTTCCAATTCCTTTCCAATTGTTATTTATTTACCCACCGAAATGCATTTAGCCTTGTTTTGGGAAAACAGATCTTTATGCATGTGCGTAGAGGGTCGTCTCAGATTTTCCTGTTAAGTCGGAAAAGACTAATCAGGGACGACACTTTCCAGCGGATTTACGTTTAGAAGAAACTTCCTTTAAACGACAAATACAATAACATAATATGCTTCTTCGCACAATTCCCAGAGATTAAAACGAACACCGGCATACATTGCGCAATTCAATGAGATTTGACAATACATTTTTGTGTAAATTGAATGAGCACGCATTACTAATCACTCATATTTCCACATTGATAATATCCCATTTGCCATTGATATGTCTCTTTAAAAGCAATATTATCCCATGTTCCTATGAAAAAACTAATAAAATTAATAAAGTAGTTATGAAATTTGAAAATTGAGGTTGGGGAACTATTCATTTTTTGGCACAATGTGTCCGCAGTATACTATTTAGCAATTGAGAAACTTTTATGAAACGGTTGTTAGGTTAACCGACTTAGCTAACACTACATCCGGCTGTTTGAAAACAAAATCAGCAAGAACAATCACAGTGTCATATCCGGCGTTTCGTAATGTCCCATTTATTGATAAATACTCGTCAACGCTACTTTGAAACTTGATAACGATAAGTGGATATGTTTTAATATTCATAATACGCATTATTTAGCTTTAATCGTTGTGTGGTCTATACCTTTGAGATAGGTACGGGTCCTACACAAGATACACTGTCTCCACATGGAGAACATTTGTTATTATTTGTGGCTTTAAACGTCTGACTGTAACCTTAAACCATATGCATTCAACCAGAGGTTTTCTGATGATGATTGGGATGAAAAGATCATTTTAGGAAGACAAACTATGGCATTTTTGTGTCGAAAATACGTTTACATCCAAATTAGGTAATACATTTTTCGAATCTTCTTATTGGTGGGATAAAAACCTGGTCAATATCATGTAAACATATAATTGTAACTGCTTTAAAATGCTCTTTTCAATCTCGTCACTTCCATTTTGTTGTTAGCGTCTTTATTACAGTAAACTATTACAACATTGTGAATATATATATATAACCGTATCATTGGAAGTTTAAACATGTTTTATTGGCGCCATACCATATACGTACATGATATTTAGATATTCATTCTAGTAAAATAAGAAAGCAGACATAAACATAACATATAAATACGGGATAACGTCCATGGAGCGGGCTTAAACCGGATTCAACCGCCTATACCGCGCAAAGTATGTCCTTTTGGCAGAGAAATGTATTTATACCGAACAAAATCAAACAGCTCAGTGGCCCACTTATGTAGGCTGGTGTAACAGTTTTTGAGTGGTGCAGTTGACAAAATGTCGCCACAACAGCATACATACTTGATAATACAAATGTGTATTGTTACTGCCATGTTGACCAACTTGCACATTTCAGCTGAAAACGCTGCGAATTGTTTAGAAATAAAGAAAAAGTTAATTTGTATGGTCGTTAAAGGGTTATTATAACTTAAGTTACGTTATATGGTTATTGTTATTGATGTAAGACAATAAAGTATTGTGTCAGTGCGTATACAGATTTAATGCAACATGTTAATCTGCAATACAAGTTCGTGATAACTATAAATGAATTGTCTCTTTTATTTAATAAGATATTTTATTATTTATCGAGTTTAGAAATATTGTTAGACAACTATTCTTAGACTTGTTTAGTCATGTTCTAACTTGTTAACTGTGGTCACGTTATTACGCCAAATTCACTTCGTGTTATTATCAGTCACAAACCATTGCGAATTTGTTTCTAAAAACACGACACCTTTGTCAAATGAGTAACAGTTTAATTTGTGCATTATGCTTCTAGTATATAATAGTTTTAACATTATACCAACGTTAATGCATACTTAATGTCGATTCTGCTGAGATGATTTATAAACGCATATTTAAAAAGCTCTGTACCATGACTCCTGGGGCATTAAGTTTATGTAGAATTTGACATATTATAACTTGAATACATCATGAGATTTTGTTTATGCTGACGCAACTGGAGTTTCAGTTTGGTACTTAATACTAATTCATTTTCAAATCAAATTGAGTATGGAAATGGGTTGAATGCATGTGCGTAAAGTGTCGGAAATGGAAACTGTATATTACTGTATCAAATACATTTCATGCAATTCCGTTTGCCGTCATTTGAAGAGTTCTAAACAACGCATAATGTTATTTGTATTTTATTAAAATGTTCTTATTTATTCAGACTACGTTCGATGATGTATCTCTACAAAGTCATTTAAATGTGTGTTTATTTACATTTCAGAACCATATCACTCTGAGCAATGTCGGACCTCAATATTGGTATGACATGTAGCAGTGTCCAGTTGCTGGCGACTCTCGCATTGGATGATATTATGTCAAATTCCAACCATGAACCAGAACGGTTGATACTACTGCCATATGTGCATGAAATAAAGGTGTTTGTTAAAATGCTACACACACTTTGGATGTACAAAACGGATGCGATGCGATATCGCTGTTATTTTTAATGGTCCATCACATTCCTGTATCTCCCCATTGGCTTCGAATTACATAACAACAAACATCGCAACCGATATGTGCGAAGTAAACACCCGGTGGAAAATTAAGATAAAATGCAAATTGTACTCACGATCGAACAGTTCGTATGTGTTGAATGTAATTCATGTGAAATGTTTAAAATGGAAAAAGGACGTGTTGTTGAACTGATGTTACGCCGCACACAATTAATGTCATCTATGGATTCATATCTCAACGGTGAGAAGCTCTATCTAGATATGTTAAACCTTCCTTTTAAATACATATATTTTATTTATTTTAATAATATTTATTTATTATTTACTTATTTATGTTTGTATCTAATGACAAACGAGTGTAGTAAACTCCCATGTTAATTGATATCCAGGCATTGCAGAAATATTTATCTAAAATTTAGATATATCTCTAATTTGTTCCTACTGTATATGTACTATACTTATTTATCTTAAACTATAGGTTAAACAATCGTGACAGTTGTAGTTACATGAGCATATAAAGGCCAACTTATTTTCTAAAATCTTTGAACTATACACAATTTAAATTTTGATAAGTTGTGTAGTTTTTAATTATAAATCGGTTAATCAAGCACCGGCATATTCCTCGCACTTGAACTTATTTAACAAAGGTATTTACAACTTGATTACATTTCTTAAGTTTAAAATACGATTTATTAAAAACATAATTGCTCATTGTGTTCATACGCATACATGTGCCATAACGTAAGTACTATTTTCACAATAGAAATGATATTCATTATACATTTTTCTGATATTTTTGTATAAATAATATCTTTGCAAACATCAAATTAAGTATATTATAAATAAATAAAACTACTTGATCATCACTATTGAGGTAGTTTTAAGGTTTAATAGTTGTTGCTGTTTTATATGAGAAATTGCACGTTGTGTGAATGAAATAATAATAAAGAGGTATAACCAATTCCCGTCGGTCGAGTAATTTATTTAACAAATTTTTGTTCATATCGAAATCATAAATATAATGAAGTGTATTCACTATACTCCTTCTGTTGTCGGTAGAATGTTTTATTTAAACAACTGAAATTAAATTCATCTTCCATTTCTGCGATACTTTTATTTATATATTTGTTTAAATAATAATAACTATTTATATGTTGGTGCAAAGAGATGTACATCTCACCCAATATTATATTTAAAGATGCAAGTAACTGCACGCTCTAAACATTAAATAAGTATACAGATATTTAACAAATTCCTGCCAGTGGAGTTATATATTTAACCATGGATTTTTTTTTCAATATATATTATAAATGTAGTGGGATCACTATGATCTTCCGTACCACACTCTACCGTAAGTTACATTTATAAAGAAATAAATATATTTTTTATTTATAAGAAATCTGTTCTTTTTCTGTAAATTATGTGGGGGTTTTTGTAAATCATTTTTTTAAAGTTCCTTTATAATTTATTATTGTTAATATTTCTTTTTTATATTTTTGTCATAAAGAAATGATCTTAATATTTAAATACTTGTAAAAAAAATAAACGATATTATTCATTATTAAATTATGTCTATACACCGGTTAAGTTTTATTTGAAAATATATCAAATATTAATAAAGGATTATTTAAAGATTAACGCAGCAATCCTTATCAACATGACCTTGATAAAATAGTCATTATAAAGAAGTCCATTTGCTCCAGCAGTATTGCATTAACACTCGATATTGACAGAAACATTATTGATTCGACTAACGTTTCGCTATAAATGTTAACTTAACGAATGTATGTACTAGTTTAGTGGGTGTATGTCGTATGAATAAACAAAGTATAGGGCATTGGGTGCAGATATTGTATTTATCAGTTCTTACGACACAAGAGACATTTTTGGCTTATCAATTAACGTGACTAAGTAATTGCAATCATCTAGCCGACGATAGCATCTGTATTCTTTGTGTGATTATAAACGTAAATGTTATGTTTTATGAAGCTGACAACGTAGTGCAAATATACATTAAACAGATATTGACAGTCATTTAAGTTGTTGCAAGCAGATATACTAGCTTGAACAGATACAGTTTTACCTAATGATGAAAACCGAAGAACTAATACTGACAGACAGGTGTTTGTAAGTGTAGCCGAGTTATATCATTTTGATCGATAATAGTTTGTAAAAAATAGTTTAAGCATCTTATGTTTGGCATTAACGTAACCGTTTTAAAACGTCCCTATAACATGAGGAGAAATTCCGTTACTAGATTTCGAAAAAGACATTTAATTTGATAATACTTATCACGGCTGTTCTCACAGTTCCTTTTATAACTTCCCACAAAGTAGTTCGGTTACAGTTTGTGTTGTTTTCTACTTCTCTATGAATTTCTTGCTTAATTTGATTTTGATTATCATCATTTAAAAGCATGGAATTATTTAGTTAAAAATAACCAGGTCCTTTTTGTTGTATTTTATTGTCAATAATTATTTCAATTCATATTGTTTGTTTTTGTTTGCACATATTTATATCTACCTTATTATTTAAAACATTGATTATATTCTTTTCAACCAGTAGAATCTACTAGAAATAAATACAAATTTCCAACACAGAATAACAGAATATCAATATGGTTTTTTTATAAATTTAATAGGCACGATTCATTACTTTTCAATTAAGCCATAACAATAAAATCTTAAATATAAAAATGTATGAAAAAATATCTTCTCTTAATGAAAGAGGTCTAAATAATGATAATAAAAGGCAAAGTATATTCAAATGGTTTTAAGAAAATAATTATACAATATGTTCACTTTAAGAAACACCTGTCTGTGAGCTAACAAATAACAAATGGCAATCAGAATGGAGTGGAATACATGTTTACATTGGGAAAAACAATCAAATAGTGAAGGTTAAGGAAGTTTAATTAAAAATAAAGACAAAGAAAGTATATGCGATTTTAAAGAATTAATACCCGGTAGATTATGTACAATTAATTTTATAATTAATAATCAAGAAATTACGTTATGTAATATATATGGACCAAACAAAGATGAAATAAGTTTTTTAGCTCAGAGCAAAAACGTTTCACATGGCTTTCAAGTGGGAAACCGGTCATTTTTTGTAGACTGGACTTTTTCTTAATCTCAAAAATATATGTAATATAATTAATAAAGCAAAAATAAAACCAGAATACAAGACCGACCACTCTTTAATTACGGTTGTTCTCGTAAAGAAACTCTATTGTGGTATTGTTTTTTTGTGTTTGTATAAACTACAAAATGTGCTAATGAAACATTCTATATTAAGCAATGATTATTAATTGTAATCGGTTGACCCTAGGTTGAAATTCGTCGTCATTTCATTCTGTGTGACTTATACTAACTTCAATAGCCATAGATCTAAGCGTTCTCTAGATAGCCAGCGTTACCAACACGGTATATTGAGAAAACAGTTTTCGTGTAAAACAAATCGTGGCGCCTTAACTTTAATAACCGGTTTGATTTTTCGTTGCTACTGGTTATTCACCATACCATTTATAATAATCGAAAACCCCATGTTCTCTATATATGGTGAATAAACCGATTGCTATTCTGCACGCCCATTTGCCATGTGCAAAACATGTGCTTAAAATCGATCGGCCTTTTTCCTTTCTTCGAATTAACCGTCGAACAAACTTGTCAGCATATTAAAGCGATCCATATATATCGTGTGGCAAAGAAAACTTCCTTGAAAAGACATGCCGACCATTCGAGCCTACTTGTTAACTTTGCATATTTTGCTTCTAAAAGGCGTTCAAGTGTGCACTTGTCATGGTCTGAACTTGGCCATGTTTAGGGAGAGGTTTGTGTGGCGGCCAAGTTAATAGAGTTAAAAGCTCTCGAGAGTTGGGAGAGCACTCGATTTACTCGAGCGGCCCCAAAAAGTCAGTCATTCATTGGCCTTTGTTTAAACTAGAGCATGGAAAAAATATCGTAGAGTGAGTTTAAAGTAAACAGTATTGTGTGAATTTTCAGTAACAACAAATGTAGGGCCCCAAATTGCATCAGTAAAACTAGCCTTTGAAACTGTATGTTGAAACACACAGGAGAGTCAAATTAAGTTCGGGAAGATTATGACGTAGAACAAAAAACAGTTGTTATAATAGGTGAATGTTTAAATGCATTTTTGGCGATCATATATGTGGAAAGATAAATACAACCTCGGGAATTTAATTTGTATTGAAAAGATAATAGATAATGTAAAACGGGAACCTTGTTAGCGTTTATAAATGGTATTAAATCACTATTGTCTGATATAGTAGGTTGTTTGTGTGCTTAAGTTATCTATACAAAACGTGCAATTACTGATTCTTGTGACCACCTTCTACTTGTGCCTACTGTAGGTCACTCCTTAGCTTTCGTCGTTCGTCAGCATGTGTTTAGTCTTCAATAGATCTAAAAATGTAAACGTTCGGCAGAATTTTAAACGAATGTTGTATTTGATAAATTTTTATCATATAAAACTAGATGACGGCCACAAGAATAACTCTCTTGCTTATGTTTCTAGAGGTTTATTGTACTATAATTAGTAACTGAAAGATTAAAAAGATTGTTTAAAACCTTAGGCATGATAGTGGTATATATGTATCCGATAACCTGGCAAAATAGTTTCTAAACCTGAACCGTTGACATATCAAACTAAATCAAATGCGATAGGAGCGTGAATTAAACTGTTTCAACGTAATCATGACATTTTGTTAGTCCGCTTATTGTTTTGTGAGAGACACATTTTCACTTAAACTGTGATCCATAACCACGTCTTGTAAGGTTAAGTTGAACTGTTTTATCGTTAACATTGCTTGTGGTCTCAATTGTCGTCCAATTAAACTAGTTTCACCGCGATCACCCATCAATGATGTTAAATGAGTGCGTGTTTTGTGGCTTATATAAAGATGCGAAGCACGCAGGCATACAGTTTATTGTGGTTTGCTTGAAAGAGTAGTTGTGCAAATAGACTATAACGCAGCCTTGCAATCCGTAAGTAAATATATTGTTCACAGTTCTTGGGCACACAATGTTTAAACTGAAATTATCGGACATATTGTCGGAAGTGAATTTCAAGTCCTAAATCATAATAATGGTTACGGACTGTTAATGTTATTATAATGCGCAACAGAAGGATTAAATTGCAGACCGTTTGGGATAATAATTTAACTAAGGGGAAATGCGTTTGTAAAAAATAAAAAAAATACAAACTATTTATAATATAAGTCATCTCTAAATGTAAAAGCTTTCAAAACTATAATGGATAGATGTCGTACACTTGTTTCATTGTCGGTATGTTTGGGCAATAAACTTGTAAATGTTGTGTTCTTCCAATAGTATTTATGTATGTAATTCTTACGTAAATTTATAAACATTGTGCTTTCAAGTAAAAAAAGAAATTCGTCGTCAAGACGTTAAAGTGTTTGCATTTTATATTTGGAAACGGTATCTTTTCAAGTTTGTGCCATCTCCCTGCTACCGATTTAAGTCTATTGACAGATACTCTAAAAACGAGTTAACGCAATTCTAAATTTTGAAACCATTACGACATGTTAATATGGTTGGAACTTTAAGCTACTGTAAAGGTTATAACTTCTACCTCTGGTCGTGTTGTCCATTTCACTTGACCAGGTTTGCAAAAACATATCAGATATTCGTTGTTTAGCTATGGATAACAATATATTTATAGATCATACCTCTTTAAACTATATACTTGATATCATCAGATTGTAATATTTTTAACCAGTATTTTTAAACACAAATTATACGTGCATTTAAAAACGGTACACGTCCCAGTTTTCCATAAACGAAATTATTTTGTGTTTGCAACCTAACACCTTAAACTTGTTTACAGTATCGTATATGTATTATTATAATCTGAACACTATTATTGAACCCCCATTCTTCGAAACCATAGCTTAGAATAGGTTCAATAAGTTTATTTAAAAAAGTCTATGATAAAGGGTATGGGTGGAGAAAGAAGTATTTATTTTAAGAGAACTTTCATTATAAAAAAAAATGTGTTTTCCTGGTAATAGTACATTTGCAGTTGTTCGTTTATATGTATAAACATGTTGGCTCATTTTCGATGAATGTTATACTATGTGGTTCCCATGATAATCCAATAAGTTTTAAACTGTTAAATTACACACACTAAATATTGAAAGACATACTTGGAGCTTTCGTCCGTGTACCACGGAATTCACCAGCAGACTGATTTTCTACTGTTGGGAACCGTTTACACCGCTAATTGTTGGGCTGAGCGATGTTAACGTACGGTCCCAGGTGTGCGAGAGTCGGTAGCGGCCCCCGTCCTTGTTTAGCGCCGGTCTTAGTGCACGGATGTAAATAGCCTCCCCGACCCCTTTCTCGAACCTTGAGACCTCAGATGATGTTGAACTCGGTCTCATGTGTTCCATGAATCGTGCTTTAAGATTTCTTTCAGTTTCACCATTATAGTCCATTGAACACTGTTCCTTTGGATGGCCATCACATTTGATATGGTAGATGTCTTTCTTGTCTGGGTTGTCTTAAGTGTGCACTAGCAGTTGTCTTAGAGTTTTATGTGGCTTAAAGGATACGCTGATGTTAACTTTATATATATATATATATATTCTATAACGGAAACAAGTTTATATAACTTGAATGTCGGATTCCTCCATTTTTATCCACAGCCCCTACAGCCGTAGAAGGATTTATATAGAAATGGGCTCAAATGTTAAGTAGAATGTCTTTCGATGCTCAGCAAAAGACACGGTCCGTGCATGCCAGCGCAATAATAAGGTTTAACGTTACATTTTCGCAAATTCAGTCAAGTCGCTTTACGGTAAAGGATTCTAATTTAATGAATCTTGATCTTAGCGGATGATATATTTGACATTTGGACTCCATTAATATTTTCTGGACTTAGGACCTTTGTTTTAAACATGATGTTCATTATATTGGACATTTAAAATACAAATTGTGTTGGTATTGTACCAGAATCCTGTCGCACATAGGGTTTAATACACAAGGCTCGCAAAACATCATACACTGTGTAAGGTGGAAGGCATATAGTAGTGCTTATGATGAATAAAACTATTTGTTGATTCCGTTTGAGCACATACCTATTATTGTTATAGTAACATAATCTGTTGTCTGACCATGAAGTTAAAGTAAATTTTATTGTATTTTATTTTATTTAAGGCACAACATTCATATGATCGTACGACTCATTATTAAAGAAATACAACATGCGATGTGTGTATTCATAATTCATATGGTCTCCTTTCACGGTCATCGTGGCCGTCGCAGAGAAGCAAGATGTTTCCCTTGTCCTCCACTGACTAATTTCAAAACTTATTTGAAAACTACTGTTGCGCGGACAAATAATATTCAATGCATATGCATATTCCTTCAGGCAAAATCATTGCGTTGTACATGGATTTATGACATGCATATTATGTGTACTTTATACACGTTTATCGATGGTTTTATACAAATCATTGTATTTCTTATGTCTAAAATAAGTAAATGCTGCTTACTGTGTGGGTACATTAACAGTTTACATTATTTTCATTTAGGTTATGAAATATTGATGATATTATCCGTGCCACAGTAGTTTCCTAATACGTGTTTCAATTCACAATTGTTAAGGACACTTTATGTGCGATGTTTGTGATATCTGTTATTGTATAGTGTGTTTCTGGAACAATATGTACACAAATTTATTAAAATGTGTTTGTTATTATATATATTACATAGAAAATTAATTAAGAAAGTATTTGGATTGTAATATAATTCCCATAATATATGTACGTAGGTAGTATTTTTAATGAACTAGTATTGATAGATTTATTCATGTGTAATATGTTATTGCATATGTTTTTAATTTAAATTAAAATTATTTTTTTATTTGAAACTGAAAACACTAAGTATTAACTTAATAAAAAAAAAAANAAAAAAAAATTACTTGCCTTTAGTTTGTCCAGTATCATTTCACTTGTTTACGATATTTTAAAACGTACTCTGTGTTTAACTGTTTTACGTGCTCTGTTTTTTTACTGTTTAACATACCTTGTGTTTTACTGATTATTATAACATACACTGATACATTTAATGTTCAATTGTACCATAGTTTTAACCCATTTTCATAATTGCCAATTCATTGTACAAGTGAACTCATGTAATTGCTAGCCTATCTCACTCGCAAAGTGATGCGTATTTCGCTGAAGGTGCAACGATGATTGCATCGCAAAGCATCTTCATCCTACATATGTGTGTGCTACAACAAATGTATTATAATGCTACAATATACGCTCATGTTTTGTGTTGTACAAATGCGTAAAATATAAAAACATCATCACTTGGATGGCATTTTAATTTAGTGAGGGTGTTTTGCCAAATAAGTGTCAATTTGAATAATAAAAATCACGTGGCTTCAAATATAAGATTATAGTAATTATACTTTAATATAGTTTGTGTTTGCCAAATTATGTGGCACAATATTAACATGGATGAAGTAGGGTCAATTATCAGATGACATGTCCATGTTGTGTGTATTTTGCGAAATTTGCGTCAGGTGAATACGTGACATCTACAACATTCCTATTTTTGCGTACGTCTTGAATAAATGTCAAGTATGTCAAGTGTCCAGAACATATTTCATTAATACTTTGTTTAATTACATAATACGTAATCAGTCAAGTTTGAGCTGTTCCCTCCCTGAACCAGTTCTCTCCATTGCATAGGAAAAGTCATTGTTAGTACATTTATTTCAACTACGACCGTATTATGGTTAGAAAACAAACATTACACTTTAACTTTGTAAAAGGTCCACCTTTTCCAAGGACGATCAGCGTTTAAGGTGTGATATACAATTCTCAATCCATCAAATGGCATTTGAAAATGTGTACATTTCGTTTTTAGAGATTAATCAAGCCTTCATTTCCCACGTGACGGTAGACAATATTTTGTTTGCATGTAGTGTGTTTTCCACATGGTATCACGTAATGCGATGCTAACATTCATAAAGCATAAAAAGAACGATTTATATACTATATGCGAACTGTTCATGTGTTTTTGAATGGTGTTGAATAAAAAACATTTATAGACGACATGTCGGTCTACTTCTGGGATTGGCTCCACTATGATGTATTATTAATGAAGTGTGTGTACACGCATTCATACAGGCATGTATTGTCAAATAAAGTCATAAATCAAATAAACACACCAACGGTGTCCCGTCCCAAATATTAAAACTTGTTTAAAAAAGTACATTACAACTTTACACACACACGTTTATGTAGTAACCATAAGAACTTGATTTAATCGTAAGAATTATTCATTACACAAAAATAGTATGCTTCGTTTCATGGTCCATGTTCAATCCAAACATTTTAACGCACTTGAATGATAATTCACGATACTGTAATCCTATTTTAGATAATACGCATGTCTGAATTGATATTTGAGGCGCCTTTTCATATTAAGTGTTCTTGTACGTTGTGTTCTCCATGTGAATACGGCAGTCGATTAAAACATCAAAATAAAAAGAGTTGTGGCGTTTATTAAATGAACACTCATTACAAACAAGTTTTATTTATTAAATCATTTATATCATATAAGTCATCTTTGTCCCACTTCAAAAACACAACAATGTCTCCATATTCCCTTGAAAATAAGAAAAAAAAATATTTTACAAAATAGCTAGTATTAATGGTTGTTTTAATTCGAAATGTGTGGTGTATTGTGTCTGCCCTAAATTCATTAGTTATTTGGAAAAATATTAGAGGTGAAACCAGCTATACAAAAGCGTCACGCCTTGTTTTGGAAAAAAAATGAGCAAGTTAACTGTCATATTCGTAGTAGTGTAAAGATCGTATCCAACCAGAACAAAGTACTCCATTAAAGAACTTTGAAACTTGATAACGCTAAGTGTTTCCGCCGATCAGATAAACATGCTAATTTGAATCAAAACATGTATCGGCCATGTGTTTTACAATGTTAAACTTAAATTTAAAAGTCGTAAACATGTGGTCATTGCAGGATTTAAAGGTGTGTTTATGCGTTGATATTTCACTTAAGCCAGTTTTGTTTGATTTAATCCCGACGAAATAGTATCAGACGCTAGTGAACTATGGATGTGTACTTTTTGCAAGTTCTGACTTACTCACGTAAACAAGATGTTAAATTATACGAGTGGATTTGTACTAAACAGTCAAAGTCCCATGTGAACCCCGGTTATCAAAGTAGGTGTACTGTTTTACTCGTTAAGCAGAAGAATGACTACTATTTGTAATGTAAGTGCACTACAGTCATATGCGCACTTGAATTGTATTGTGTGTGTAATAGTTTCACAATATTGTTAAATCTAAGCTTTACATGATAACACCAGGCGCATGCATGCTTGATTCGCGTTAAATGTTTGATTTGTATGGCATTGCACACTAATTTGCATCGTAAATTCTCTAGCCGTGTTTGTTCTTTCTGTATGAAAATGCTGTATTATATTATGTCATTTGTGTGCAAATTAAAACTTTAAAGCAATAATGATTACATGCTACGGTTCTGGTATGATACAAAATTTCAAGCACATCATTGCCATTTTTAATAGAATACTGTTTAATCTTGATAACAGTGTATGAAACTATGTACTGATAAGTAAAAGACGCACGAACGTATACAGCTACTTACGAACTAAATATATGTTGTCAGGATGTCGAGATAAATGCCAAGATATAAATTCATTTAATATTTTTTTTTTAATTAATATGTTCTTGATATCTTAATCCGAGCACATTACGAAAAACTTGTCTTTTTAACAGGGCATGACAGGTTATTATAAAAATTGCTTTTGAATCATACAAGTAAGGCAGCACCTTAAATATTGTATCATCCAATACTTTAAACAGTGTTCCTTAAACATCGCCATTATATTTAAGATGTTGGGACATGTTTTCACGAAACATGTCGTTACCGAAGTCTTGACATATGGCAAGTTGTTTTAAAAGCGCCAAGTCAATGATAAAATTATGGTCACCGCAAGATGTTTGATAATCATATATAAATCATTAACATTGAAGCCTGACATGAACTTTGAGCTAGTGGTTCATGTTGGAAAATTGCGGGCAGGTTATTCATTTATTTTGAGTGATAAAGCAATTTAAGGAGTAAATAGATATCAGATGTAAACATGAAAAACACCCACAACAACAGTACCGATACTTAATGTTATAAATGTACATTTGTTACTTACGTGTTGAACTTATTGCGCTGTTGAGTTGAATATGTTTTGACCTTTTGTAAAACAAAATAAAATGTTAATATCGTTTTAGGATCAATAAGATCTCAATGATTGTACTATAGCCAGAATTATAAATAACTGTTTCTTGGAATGAACAGGTAAAATGCCTATTTCGAATGTTGCGTATTGTCATTTTTATTTTACAATAAATAACCGTTATTAGGTGGATCTAACACGTATTGTAATTTCATAACATGATCTTTAAAACGTGTTCAAAAATCTTAATAGCGAATCTGCATTAAGTGAGCTTGTTTGGAATAATATACACGAGTGTAATATCTGAGGTCATACATGTTGCGTAGTTCAATTGTAGAAGACAAACTCGTAGAACTTTTCAGTTAAATTTATTATATTCATTTTAACGATATTTTATATTATATTACGATACTCCCTAATACGGGAGAACCTATCACAGTTAGAAACAACTGCGAACTCTAATGCTCTCGGAACTCCTGGCTGAACTCAACTACACATATCTAGCTATATACAGATGTATACTGAAAATATACTAGCTAGCAATATACACCTGTATACTGAAAATATACTAGGTAGCTATTTACAGCTGTATACTGAACATATGTGCTACACATGTTATTCAAGAAAGATGGTCATTCAATCAATCAATCATTCAATCAATCATACTGGTAGCGAGTTACTTAATGGATTCTAATCTGTTACTTAAGTGCATTCTCGCCGGTTGGTTTGAAGTTGATATATGATATACAATTATGCGACCACGACTTCTACATCACAAGCGAGGTACTAATATTCTAAGCTGGTTAGTTTGACGTTTACATATGATAAGCATAAGTGCATTTACCAAGACAAACTGCTTAACTCTCAGTTTAACTGACTTCACGTAATTGCCCATTTGATTTCATTGAATTGTTCTTTCAAAGAACATGTACTTAAGTCCCAAATGCTTTAAATATGAACAGTATTTAACACGATACTTTTCTCAAACAAGTATTAGTGTTACTGTCTTTATCTTGCTTCATAAACAGTGTGACCTGTATTTGACATTTTAACATGATCTCGACGTTAATGCATACAAATGTCGATTTCATTTCAGAGGACTATTGATATAAACGCATATGTTAACATCTTAATTAATTTCTTCGGAGGTCGTGAACGCTACATTCAACATTAAGAAGTATTTTAAAACTCGTATACAACATGATATTTCGCCCCAGCTGGGGCAAGTTGTTTCAATTTGTTTATGAAATAACATAAATGTATTTTTATCAAATAAACATACAGAAATTGTTTATGATTGTATTAAATACATATCGGCCGATTGCGATCACGGAGTGTCTGTGTGTTTTAGTAACTATCTGTTTTTATTCACAAAACGTGAATTCGAACTGCATTTACATTTCAGAACCATATTTGCTACACCGATGTCGGACCATAATCAATTTAAAAGTGTTACAATGGTGATGCTCGCATTCTTTGCGTTTCTGTCGTGCCTCCGCTTTTATTGCCCAAAAGGACTTTTCGACGTGGACATGGATACGATTCCCTTTTGCTTATTTTCTGCAAAATTACCATTCAACCACTTTCTCTCCAAATGTGGTACTAACGAAAGAAAATAAAACGAAAAGTACGGGGTCAATAATGGAAAAGTGAGTGTTTATGAAAGATGCCATGCAAGGTATAGTAAATACCGATTGATTAAACATGCAGTGTTGTGGAATGTCAATCAACCGAAGTATTTTCAAAGAAATAAGTGTGGTTTTATCTGTTGTCAAGCGGTCTGGATTATTTGCTGTAAAAACATGGATAAATGTCTCAACGGTAAGTTACACAATTTTCAACTTCGCTCAAACAATTGACAATGTTTCAGGTTTTTATTTAAAATTGTGTGGCGGAATGTTGCATTTGGTTAAAAAATAAAGTGAACGTGAAAAATTTAAAACATGAAAGACATGTTGTTTTGGAAATACTTTTAAGTTTATTGTTCAAGCAGTTAGTGCTGTTTCCGTTTAATGCAATTTGTGCTAGTTATTATACTTGTATACGTGTATATGTATAGGGACTATGGAAAGCAAAAATGGACTCCTACTGTAATTTTAATTTTTGTTTTTACATAAATGCACCTAATGAAAACATATTCGTGAATCTAATCAAATATAAGTTAGTACTAAATTATAAATGTGATAGAAAGAAATTATCAAACAGACAGAACAAAATAAAACAGCAATTGGGTATCTAGTTCAGCACATAGTAGTCATACGAAGAAATAACAATAGACATGGAATAAACCAATTACGATATCATAAATAGGTAAATAATCCTCGCCAATCTGTGAATATATAGAATCCTCACAATTATGTCGTCATAATTTGCACATAAAAGGCAAACAAGTCATGGCCTTTTTTTTATAAAAAAGATGTTTATCTAAGAAGTCTTACATTAAGTTTTATAATATGCAGCAAGTTGTTTCCGTTATTACATGTCATTTGCATGTTTGTTTAATTGAGATTTGTTTAAGAATGTGCCTCTATTGGGCCATTTTCAATGACATAGTCCCTTTAATGAATACATACAAAGACGTGTTTTGATTTTATGTTTTTCTGTATTATGTATGTATTGGTTTTTCTTTTATTATTGTTTCATGTTTGTATTTATTTATTGTTTGTAAAATATTCAAATTGTTTTTATTGTAACTTTTCTTATTGATTGATTTGTAAAGTGAGTAATTGGTAAGTGATTTTTTTAATTTACACAAAAGTGGTTTTAAATTGCCAAGAAATATGTTCTTATTGTGAGAGACATTTGTTTTTGTTTGCATTTTTAATCAATATTTGAGTTACTTATTTAAATTATAGGACATTAAAAATGAAATTTGTTATGAAATTCAACTTTACAGTTATTATAACTATTTTATATTTCAAATGTGTGATATACAATAAACAAGTGGTCGTGAATTTCACCAAAATAGACACAAATACTATGCAGTAAATATATATGTAATTATACACCATTTAAGGGTAAGGTATAATGGTCCAAACAATGATATAACATGGCTTTCACAGTATGAGTTAAGGACATTGGACCTCTGATGAAAACCGAAATCTCTTAAATAATCCTAACATTGCCTAGCCCTTAATTAGTACACCAATTTGTTTCCAAGAATCTTCAGTACTTTCATAAGACAATTTGTGCATATTTCTCATATGGTCCTGTATCCAAGCACCTTGTTTCATTAACTAGCCTGCCTAAATACTTAAGAAGTGAGTACTATGTAATGGAAGGATCCTAATTTTTGTTTTTTAATTAATTGTGTAAACGTAGCAACCACATTTATTTCGGACAGAACATATGAAATAACGTGATATTTCCTACACGGCCATCTATCCATATTTTGGGTTTCATCAACCTAGCTAAAGAGTTATCGCCGTATCCTGATTTTAGTTTATACTTATTCCTGAAACCATATCAACCATAAGTTTCCGACAAAAAACGACACGAAACGAAATACTTCCGATGGACCTATATCCGAGTTTTATCAATCTATCTAAGTACTGTTTGAGGTATCGCAGGATCCAGATTTTAGTTTTGCCTTATGTCTATCACTATTTGATTAAATATTTTATTAATTTCACAGTGGATATATGAACCAATACTATGTCTTATTAAGTCACATTTTAGGTGAACGCGAATAAATTCATAAATATTACATTTCGACGTCCGTGTATCTCAAGATAGACTGATATATACTGTGTATGAATACAGCAGCGTGAAATTTGTTATACGTTATCAATACTGTGTACTTTGCGTCTTTCATAATGCATTGTAATCATTGATAGCAGCCAGCACTGATGATCAAATGTCATTCAAACAATTTTGTACTGTAAAATAACAACATCTGGTAGATAAGTCATTTAGTCAAACGTTTTATAAGGACGATTTGTTATTACTTAAGGGGTGTTGCGGCAGTTTATTTAACCGAGAATATATACATGGCAACACCGATGCTATAACCACAACCCAATAGTTTTTTTATCAGAATCATCACACATTTATGACCGAGTAGGTTCATAATAGGTACTCAGTGGTTCGATCCCATGTGCGGTTAACTTTTTTAATTCTTTTTTTCTTTCTTTTATTTCACTCTTGTTTTTTTCCTGGAGCTCTTTAGTCCTGTTGTTTACATTAATCAATTTAAAGCATTTAATCACAAAACCCAAAACATGCCGAAATCTGTCAACAAGTCCCTGTTATGGATGATTAAGGTCGAATTTGATACTGGTCTTATGTTTGTGATTAAATATTGCATTAGTGTTGTGTTTTAGTAAGCCGTTGTGATCCCAATCAAGATTGTAAACAATCTATAATGTTTATGCATAACAGTCTGTGTACCGGTACTTGGGTTTCGCCTAATTGCTGTATTTTAGGAAATTTGACATAGACGGTAGGGATAGTTGAACAAAAAAATCTCTGTTAAAAGTGCGGTGACCCCCCTTTTTTATTTTTGTTTTATGATAACAATACGTAGATGAACATATTTGAGCAGTTTCGCAAAAAGTTATTAGATAGAACTTTTTTAACTTCCATTTTTGTGTTAAAATAGTAAAAAAAATACGTTTTTTTGGGTGACATAAAAATTATAAAAATTAAAATTTCTTAAAATTTAACTTGTGTTCTCCATTTTTTGGTAGTTTGTGGTTTAATTAAATGGTATATGATATATATTATCTTATATAATATCAATATGTTGCCAATTTCATAGGTTATTAATCATTTTTATGCAATTAGAGATTTTTCAGATTTAATGAAAAAGTACATGTTATAAAATGGTGAATAAAATCAAAACAAGGCCGGTGACCCTATGTTTTTATTTCATTTTTCATATAGTATTTGTATGTAGTACTTGAATATAAATTTTGAGCAAAAGTTATTAGATGGAAAAAAAATCAGCAAAACTGCCGCAACACCCCTTAAGTTGAACTAATCGAGATATCTTGCAGACATTGTCACGTATGTGCAATTTCCGTTGTTCATTGTTTTCAAATTTTTGGGACAATTTATTAGACAGTCTCATTACGTCCTATGTGAATCTTAATCATTTTTCATACATATAATTTTGTATAATGTGTAAAGTTTTACCATATTGGCAATATTTGTATTCTTTATGTTGACAAGAATCCCCAACCAATTTTCTACCAAAAGCAAATACAATAAATACTAGTGAAACTAGACTTGGTATGGTATATTATGCATGAAACATGAATTAGCAAGTATATAGAAAGGTTCGATAGGCAATGTTAATAATAAATTTTTAATTGTATCTGTTCACAAACTTTTGCAATTAGCTAAACAATGAACAATATGGATATTTTAAACTCGCTTGTTAAATGAGTTTGTTTAAACATTGACTGATACAAACTGATACAAATGTTCTATGTTTGAAAAAAAATGCTCTCTTTTTAAATGAAACGGTTATTTGTGTCAACAAGTATTAAAATGATTTCTTTGTTATTAATTCCCATTCGACCCAATGAAAAAAAATCCCGTAAATAATAGTCAATGTTTGAATAACCACTTTTGAAAAAAACAAATACATACACACATCATTTTGTTAAATAAGTGTTTATTTTGAAAGCATTTACTTCAATCTTATGTTGACATATTGAAGAATGTTTTCAATAATGTTAAGTTCATTTAAAAAAAAATATCTGCGTTTTAAAACATATATAAAATGTTGGTTAATACATTTCTGACCTACACTTTTGGCCGAGAGGAGACTTATTGCCTCATACTGTATTAATACGGCTCGATTGAGCAAAATAAAAAATCCAGATACATATGTCATTAGACGTCATTAAACATAGCTTGGGGACCGACCCAGGACCAAGTTTTGAAAGTTTTGTTTTCTTGTTCGCTTTGGTAATATATCAATTGTTTTCATACTTCATACGATTCAAGGATCGCGATCGGCGTGTACATGGTACATATACGTTTGTTTTCTTGACCTTGAATACCGTTTAAGACTTTACATACAGATTATTGCTCCATATGTCGTGATTCAGATAAACACGCCAATATTAACACTTTCGCTTTCAGGTTTATCGACAACGTGCTGATCTGCTGATAGTAAACAAAGCTTGTTTATTCATAATCCTTTCAAAATCACATACTATATATACCTTTATTAATTCTCAATAAAACGTCCACTGGTGGATAAACAAGGTCAGCGTTGTTTGTAACGAGGGATCAGTACATTATGTAATCTTAATCATGCATGGATATATATTTAAGCAGCCGAATACATTAAGTTATGGTGCAGTCTGATTGGTGGATAAAAATAAGCGTGATTGTATCGGGAACTTCGCTGCGCCATTCGATTTATGCATATGTAGTCAAAAGGTTACGGTTTTCATAAACGTGACCAAATTGTTCTGAAACTGATGGGTTTCATTTAATGAATTATTACTGGAGTGAAGACACAGGTTTCTCTTGATTTAACACGATAACGTCATAAAGTGTTGTATAATTAAGTGTTTAACTGATTCGATGCAATAAAAACCGGATATTATTTCATAATTGGAAAACAATCTTACCTCTGGCGGCGACGCAGGTTGCATACGGAATTCATATAGTCGTCTGCTGAAACTTTAAATTGTTGACACCTGATCATTTTATTTTCAATACTAAAAGGTAAGATTTGATATTGCTGAACAAGTAAGCCATCACTTTTTGATATTACTAGTCTAATTGTTATTCAGCTGCTATTTCGCGAAGTTGACCTATGTTTATACATTCAATGTTCTTATGTTATTGGCAATATCCGAGTATCAAGTATGCGGCGCTCCCCTATATGTTATCATCTCAATTATATGTATATAACGTGTTCGCTAAGTGTTTTGAGTTTATACTTGAATGGTAGAGTCAATTTGAAAATACATGTGCGATAACAAAATAAGTAACACTTATAGAATGTTTACAATCGTTTTCGAAGAGAATATGTTTTCTGTCACGTAGCTTAATTTCGTGAGTAATAATTCTAACGTCCGATATATTCAATTTTATTGTTAATTCAACAAGAACGTGGCCTATTATTAAAAGTGTTATACAGTACATTACATCTATGAATGTAACTATTAATCACGGAAATAAAATGGTTTGAACAATTAACATAAACGTTTTCTTGTTATCAGGACTTTAAATCGAATTTTCCGAGTGATAGTATTCAGTCATGTTTCGGCGTGGCGTATGCGTAATGCTCGGGTTAAGTTTCTTGCGCATTATCTTAAAATAACTGTTCTTATTGTAGGTATGTAACAGAAACTTCACAAACGTGCTCGGTATCATTGTTTAAGGTCACTGATCAAGTTTCATAATTCTGATCTGCAATTACGGAGAATTATGCCACATTTTACACTTGGGTATTTCAGATGACCTTTTGAGGTCACAGCTTAAAATCTCGTTATTTACTATAAATTCTGAAATACAACTGTCCATATGTGTTCATGGTCTTTAAAAGCATCTTCAAAAGCACCACGACCTTAACCTGTTATCAGCAATTTAGCAAAATTATTCCCCTTTTGTCGTCAGAAAAGTCAGGTTAAAGTTTGCAAGGAGAATGAAGTTAAGGTTACGTCTTGCATTTAGCAAACATCGAAACTCCTTAAACTATATCATAAGAGAATTTTGTGTTCATTTCATTAATTTTCGAGCATAGATCAACGATAAACAAAAAAATAATTAAACTTAATTGGGACACCGCCTTGGAACGGTCAATGTAGATTATTGGGAATTTTAACCGGTTTAAAAGCAAGCCATACTTAGACCCAAGACTTAATCACAAACCACGCCGGCGTCGTAAACGATTTTAATAAAATGTACCTATGCAGACGGAAAATTAAAACATGAAAACGTAACTGGCGAGTCGAATATTATCCATTTTTAAAGTTCTGAGTATACAAAGAAACCTATAAAAGATATTATTTATCAAGTTTGGGATGTATCTGCAGTTATTTGACAAACAAACTAGGTACATGTATAAGAAAGATCGTCAATATGTTTCATACACATAAGAAAAAATAGCTTAACCGCTTACAGACTCTGAAGATTGAAATATGACAACATTGAAGATATGTACGGGATAGGTTCTACTGCCTTCACGCATAACAAATCAAACACGCAACACGTGCATATCTATGTTACAACTGCTGACTTTCAAATGAAACTTCACACATGTTTTCGGAATCATCATGCGAGGTCACCGACAAAGACCAATAACTCGGACCGGAATTTCTCATAATTGTCTCTCTTTTTGTTTATATATAATTGCTCGTTTTTACATAGATTATTTTCTTTGTATAAGACTTGATTTGAAAAGAAAAGATAGCTGTTTAAACCTGTATCTCTTGTTAATGCAATATTTTTCTATCGAAATGTGATTTTTTTTTCTTCGCTCTTCGCTCGCTCGAGAATTTTCCTACTTTCAAAGAAAAAATTCGCTCACCTCTTCAACTTAAAACAAAAAAAAAATCCGTAGATCAACAAATCAATTTGGAATGGCCTTAGATTTGCAATAAAGATAAATTTAGTATTTTCGACACCATGAATGATCACTGGCCAAGAATTATAACCCAGTCCTATACTTTGGGCGAATAATGTTCTTAGTGTACTAACTTAAATTACGGTTTGTGTTTGCCGATCAATATTATACGTTTGAATGACAGACATTGATGATTCTCTGGATTAGGCAAGTTAACATAGAAACATATCTTGGGATTGAAGTTGGTGCCAGTTATTCCAAGTTCAATTTTGGTATTACCAACCCGTGTTTTAATTTGTGGCGTTTCGGGTGAAGGTTACTTAAACTCTAGTTGTAGTAGTGGTAGTGGTAGCGGCAGTGGCAGCGGTAGCGGTAGTTATTATTTAATATATTATTTATATATTATTAATTATTTGGGGGGGGGTTGAAACAATCATGATTGCTCGTAAAAATGATATCATGATATGTCTGTTATACAATTCTAATGTTTCATGTCGATTGTGAATTAAATAAGACGGCGATGAGTAACAACGATCGAAATACAGCTCCTTTCCGTACCAAGTAAACCAATGTAAACACATTCTGATTTCGCCTTTGTCGTGTACTGGCTTATATTCGGGTTTTAATTTCTTTTGTCTACAAAGTTAAAGTCACCAAATCACAGTAAATCGTTTAATTAAGATAAACAAAAATAGGAAAAAAGTAACTTTTACTGTTGTCAAGCATGTTATATAACCACACGGCATGTATTATTAATTGAAACAATATTCACTTGCTTCAGTTCTCATTTCATATCAAATTATCAGATAGTGTCAGGTATTGTCATGTATTATCAGGTATTATCAGGTATCTTTAACTTTTTACAAGAAGATTAATAAAAGTAGTTTACAATCATGGATGAACCCTATTATGTGGACATGATACAAATGATAACCTACTTCAAGACATGATAAAACAAAATAACAACTTGGTATTGTGCAGTCTTTTCTAACAGTCGTGTCAATGTTTACTGCATTAAACACGCACTTATAGAGTTAATTGTACTGGCATTTTGCTAGAGGGCCCGCACAACAGATAACTCGGCGTATGGTTGAGTCATTTGTTATCCAAGCTACATGCCGTGATTTTTGCAATGAAAATGATACGTAATCGTAGGTATTTGTTTTTAAAGTTGTCAGACTCTGCCTTATATTGTCTTACTTTTAAAATGCAATTTTGAGAAACCCAATGTATAGAATATATAAAAAAATGAACACTTGCCATCAAAATGGAATGATTCGTGACAGATATGTTAGGAAATAGTTTAATAGTTACGCTTGAAAGATTGAAAAGGACTTGTTAAAAAATGAACAAAACGACAATTTTCCAACTTTTGGCACAGATTCGAAAGTCAAAACAACACTATACATCCGGTAGCGAAAAATCACTAACGGCGGAGTCTTATACTGAAAATACAATTTCGTTTATGAGTTAGCATAATTAGAAATTGATAATATTATAAATATATAGCGATAAATGATTCGATATATTGGAGTGCTTCTGATGTTTTATTCTTCTTATGTTTTGTTTCCGTTGTATTTTGTAACACGTGAATTGTTTAAATAAAGAATAAAAAGCTTGAAGTAATATGTCCGAGTGGTTGGCTGAGTACTTCAGGTGAGCTAATGGTATCATCCTATGCCCGGCGTTCGTCGTCATGCGGTGTTCAACATTTAGCTCCTTTTCAACTTTTAGCTCGTAAAAGGTGTCCTATAAGTAAATCCTGGATGTCCCTTAATCGCGATGGGCAATACTAAAATTAACTAACACCTTATCAGTTCTCATTAATTTATTTAACAAAAGAAGTTATGCAAGTCTAACATTATTTAAATACTTTCCGTGTGTACCACAATACATACGGAGTAGTTACTGTAAATTCATTATGTGGAGTTATAGTGTACGAATACACAAGTATATGTACAGCAATTCCTAATTAAAGGCTAACATAGATCGCGTTTAAGCTATTAGAGAATTGGAACTTGTTGAGACCATATCAACAGACCACACACGAAAAACGAATGCAACAAAGTTTATTTTAAATTTATTATTGTATTCGTTGTTTTAAATTGATTAAATAATAGCTAATATTATATTTCAGACGAATCATATTTACTGTTGCCTTCACTAAAACAGTGTCTTGGAGCTATTGTTCTACTGGCCTTATGACAATTGAAGATCGTAGTCGAAAACGTCTTTTATTGTTCCCTTTAGTAGAACCAGTGTATTGCAACAGTAGTTATACTGGTATATTATAATTGAAGATTTACGTCGATAACGTATTTTAGTGTTCCCTTTGTGCCTTTTACACGTGTAGGTCTACTGGCCTTTCCTTAGACGACCTACAGAGCTGAGTCTGATTTTGTCAAATATTTTACATTATTCTTGAATTAAATATAAAAATCAGACTTTCAATCTGTGGTTTAACGTTTTGGTGGTTGTAAACATCTTTGTCGTGGTGAGTAAATCCGAGTAATTCCTGACGCTCACGAGCGGTAATTTCTTTTGAATGAAGGCATTCCATCCATGTTCGTTTGTAAATAAGTAGGGACCATTTTGAAAATAATAAATATTTAGATCGATAATCAACGGTAGAAGGTAAAATTATAGTTCCGATATAAATTATTGAAATACATACAATTTTAATAAGAGTTTTATTTTGGTGGTTAATTTGATAAGGGCTATTGCACAAAAATGATCAGGGGTTAATTTGATTTTACATTTATTTAAAATACATCTGCCCTGATATTTTACACTGGCATGACTACAAACAGAGTTATTGTAAATAACGGTTAATTGACCTTATTCAACTACAACAGAAAAGGAAGATACTTGTAGATTTCGTTGTTGCATACTTTAACGAATAAAAAATATGTTCATGAACGAACATATTATTTGTCTTTAAGCATGAGTAAAATATGTATTAGTCTGTTTTACGGACGTACACATTTTCTTTGTATTATTATGCCTAAGTACAATGAATAAACACAAATAGGCAAAAAAAGCTTAAATGTCATACGTTTGTGTATTATAATGTCATAAAAGTTCGTGCTTAACACCGTCATTAATGAGTATAGTGGGAAACATAACAAATAAAAAACTATTTATATTTAAAGAACGCATCCCAAAACAATACACGTTTATGTAACGTGTATATCGTTCCTTCGGGATATATATATA
>VMBQ01002634.1:95345-151298 GCA_007657795.1 Dreissena rostriformis
CTTAATGTGCACTGGTAAGAAAAAATAAAAAAATTGACAATTACAAGACAATCCTGTCTGTACGCCTCCAAGGGAGTGCAAGCACCGCTCTGCCTTTATGGCCCCTCTCGCTGTCACCGGCTGTCGTCTTCGTCCCCGAGACAGTTTCCCCAGCGCGTTGAGCGCACTGAGTACCGCCGCCCCGGGGTCCCTCTTCAAAGCCACCCCCTCGATGTTCATGGGTTCCCGCCCCCGCAGGAACCCCGAGTCCGTCCCGTAAGTCCTTCCACTGGTGGTCTTGCTGTCCCGCCGTACCCGTCCCTCTTCAGACGGGACCTCTGGACCGGTACGGGCAGGCGAACTCTCGACGATAAACAGCGGGTGACAAGTCCGCTGCATCTTGGAGAAGACAGCAATCCCAGCAGTGAAGAAGACGTCCGGCTCGAGGGTGACGGACTCAGCTGGATTTGCTGAGCCATCCGCAGAAGAACTAGGCGAGATAATAACTCTTCTGCAGGCGGCTCCTGGCCTCGGCCGCGACGAGCACGCTCCAGCTGCTGACCGAGGACTGACTGCTCCCAGTAAAGCAGCGCTTTATATACTGATGGTTCACGTGATCATCTTGTTAAAGACATAACCTTACTATCTCTTGAAAACAATACCCTACCGTTTCAAGCAGTAATTGTAGTATACTACTACTATATTCTGCAAAACATATTGTGCATGTTTGTAACCGACTTGTATTATTAAATAATTATATTATGTACATGAAAATGCAATGATCAATCTAAAATGCACATACTATGTGCGTGGAACTTACCGAAAAGTTAACGACTTGCAAGCCGGAAGCGTACTTTCGTTTTAATGTAAACACTATGAATGAACTCAAGGAATTATGAATCAAAGGATAAATTACTGGCCAAAATCGTCACATTTACTTTTTGCTCCCTTAATCCCTCCCGCCCTCCCTTTATTCCTCCCTCCTTCCCTCCCTCAATTTATATTATGATTGATTCTTCTATATATTATATGCGTGTTTTTCTATTAACCTATAAATAAGATGCTCCAAACTCCCTTTATCTTTAGAACATTTACAACCAACGTTTTCAATGATTGTATAAAAATTGTATTATATACGCAATCGATCAATACAATTCATTGTTAGCTCTGTAATTTATCTAATAGTTTACCGATTTGATGCCGAAATAATGCTATTTTAAGATGCTGGTATTCAATTGAAGCTTTACAATTGTGTTATGTCGCATTTTTGTAACATCTTGTGCAGTTAAACAGATTGGCATCAACAAGCCAAATGAATGAAATTTAATTGTGCCGTGAATTGAAATCTTTGTGCAAACATTTGACAGAAAAATAGTATCACAGAAATCTGAAAAGCTCACAGATGATTAAATCTCCGTATACATATATAAGATCCATTACATGTATGAACGTTTCGTTTCAGGAAACAAAAGGCAATGTCGCTGTCGAAGTTATTTGCAGACGATAGAACTAGTTGCGTTGCCTTGACATGGGTACCCAAAAAACTGTTTCAACGATTGCACCCATCATGCTTCTCGAGACATGATTTGGTTAACAGGTTTTGCGACACCTGCTATGATGTCTACAAACAAATTACTGAAAACCTGACACAGACGGATTTGTATAATCAAATCAGAGACATTTATGAACAATTTTTCAACACTCTGCGTGCCGGCGAATTCCAACAGTCGATACAATTTATCGAAGACTCACGAATCCGTCTTGCTGATAACGATAGGTGTGAACTAAATGGATTCTTCGAAACGTGGTTTCGGCACTTTGGCGCACCAGACCTATCAAGGCAGGTGTTCAAAGGTAAATCATATTTTAGTTGTCCAAAGGCACTAACAACATACAAACAACTATTATAGCAATTCATCAAAAAAAAAAAAAATATATTCTTACATATTATTGGTCACAGCTTTCTCATTTTAAGTAAAACGGACACAAAATGATGAAAACGACGACTTGTTTATTTTAATTATACACGAGATATTAAAACATGAATGCTAAGCTAACAGCAACGGTTTCTGTTTCCCGGCTTTGTTAGGGGTTTTATGAAATACTGTTTTGTTTAAAGGCCTGAATGGATATCACAAGACAATATTTAATTTATACATTAACTAAATTTGTCAAAATCAAAATTACGGGCATGTCTACGCTAAACAGGTAAAACTTACTATATATGTTGAAGGATGTGTACGGTGTCAGTTACCTCAAGGTTCTGAAAATAAGATTGCGGGATTCCATTTACACGCAATTTCCACAAAATAAAACTTTCTCTGTGGTCCGACTGTGATAACTGTTTGACACTTTTAGAATTATTAGCATTTATGACGCCGTAACTTTTGATACGTTATTATTATATTTCAGGAATGTTCAACTCCAACATATTAGACCCGGGAATATTTTCACTTCGAGAAAGACGTGGTATGTTCATTAATGTCTTCACTTGTTGTACATAGAATTGTCATTAATCAAATCTCGGGCTATATGGCATTTCAGCTGTTTACCCGTCAAAATATATATCAACGTAGTGTAAGAAACAATTTTAAGTGAATAATCCAATTATATCCCCGTGTTTATTGAAATCAATGTTTCGTTTAATTAGGATACAAATAATATTTGAAAACCTCTCTACAATAATGATTAATATAATTCATATTGAAGAATATAGTCTAGTATGAACGCAAACTCAACATGCATGATTGGAACGGTTTTTATAATATGCTGTTGATGTCCTTCATTCTCTTGGTAAACGAACAAGTGTGTTCCCACGAACAATTTTGTTCCCATGAGGTCTAAATCCAAGATGGCCGACAAGATGATCTCCCAAAAACCTGCAAAAAAACTCGTTTTCAAAAATGTATCAACGTACATATATTATTAATGATTTGGGTTAGCTTTTCAATTTTAGCAATTGCTAACATGTTATTCTTATAAAAAACATAAGTTTTGTGGTTAAGTATAATACATTTAATGAAAAAAGGACTGAGCACATTAAACATGGGTACAAATACATGTTTGTTTGCCAATGGCAAGTTTCAATTTGTACCTAAAAAGCAGTTTAGATATAAATATCATTCTTACTACATTTATACAAAACTACATGACATAGAAATAAAACAATATAATATTTAGTGTGAGTTTGATCGATAATTGTGATATATGGGACGAGAAAAGTGGGTGGGGTAAATTACAAATCTCACGAAAAATGGCTTATGTGGATGCTTATATATTTTTAGATACGGAAGCCTTTTTAAACTTGTAATCTTCATGTATGTGGATATTTGTTTATACTGACAAGTGTATGCACATTGTTTTTATTTAGAAAATACATGTCTTTAACTAGTTACAGTATTTTTACCGAAAACTATTTTTGTAATCATTTATCAGCAACGTTAACGACTGTTTATCTCCTCGATTAGCACTCATGGTTGTAATAAATTATTTCACTTGTCAGAAACCATCAAATGCAAATAACAAAACAATGTCGTTTACAAAACACAGAGTGTGTGTTTTTGTGTTGTCGGGAGGGGGGGGGTCAATAGTCAAGCAAATATTACAAAACCGATACTGTACATTAAACATAAATGTGAGATCAACTTTTATTCTCGACTCAATTCTAAAGTTTTTTATTTAAACTGTTCATACTTCATACATCTTGGTGAAAATATTGTTTGAAACTGACTATAGCAAACTATTTAAACCTCATCTGGCATGGCCGTTTTGAGTTCGAGAAAGAAAATATCTTCATCAGCTTCCTCTGTTTGTACATGACCAAGAACGTCATTTGAAGTTGAAGGAAGAATCTGAGACTTGGTACATATATATCTAATAATTAATAAATACCATCCATGTCTGAAATGTACTAAAACATCTTAATTCCAGGCAATCAAATAACAACTTAAACTTAAATGTGTACAAACATTTCAAGTGAAATTTAATCTATGCGATTTGTTTAATCTTTGTGATGGTAGAATTTTATTCTGAAGCCAACCATTAGGGTGTTATGTGATTTGGTTGGTAACTGATCTGATGCATGGTTAATTAGCAGGTTACTATTCTGGTGTGCTGCGACTTGCTTGGTATCTGTGCTAGTGGATGTGTATCAATAAATGACCCTTTAGGAATGATGTGATTTAGTTTGTATATGTGGATGTCAATCCGCAAGGGACAATTCTGTCGACATTTAGTTGGTCAGTAACCTTGCAGAGGAGGTATGTTTTTATTGCTATATGTGCTGGTAAGATGTGAATTGATTGGTAACACTGGTAATGGGATTTGAGTTTTTAACCATGCTGAATGATTTTATTGAGTTGTTTGTTAGCTAGTTACTTAATTTAAGTTAGAAACTGTTTGCAAAATCATAGTAGATTCTTACAAAATGTCAGGATCATCTTTTACTATTAAAATGTGACTACTGGTTTCTAAAGACTGCTTAAATTCTCGCTTTGTCAGGAGGCATAACATATCTTGTTACAGTGAAATTATGTGAATGCATTATGAATTAAGTTGGTCACGTATTCAAATAAGCAAAATATGTTTGAGGTAAAGTTTACAAGAATTTGTTAGGTAACCATATAGGAAGGTCAATTTTAATAGTACCACACTTAGAACCAAACTGTAATGTGCTTTTCGTATATTAAAAATAAATCTAAGAACAACCAATGTTTTTTTCAACAATGCTTTATATGCAGATTTACCGGTTTTATTTATTTATATTGACAAATCATAAATGAATTGACAACTGAATATTCCATGACTCTTTGAGAAGGGGAAGTTATTAGTACCTTGATTGAGTATATGAGATTGGAAGTTATTAGAACCATGACTGTGGCTATAAGAAGGGGAGTAGTTGGTACCTTGACTATGTTTATGAGATGGCGGTTATCATTTCCATGACTGTGTCTATGAGATGGCGGTTATTATTTCCATGACTGTGTCGTTGAGATGGCGGTTATCATTTCCATGACTGTGTCGTTGAGATAGAAATTAATAAGTACCATGACTGTGTGATGAATTGGATGGGAAGAAATAAGTAGAACGACTGTGTCTAAGGATGGGAAGTTATAATTACCATGACTGTGTCTGTGAGATTGGAAGTAAATAGTACCATTGCCGTGTTTATGAGAGTGGTAGTAATAAGTAACATGGCTATGTTTGTCTGATGGGAAGTAATAAAAAACCATGACTGTGTGAAATGTTTAGTACCATAACTGTGTATATAATATGGCATGTAGTTGTTACTATTACCGTATTTATGGATTGGGAGGTAACTAGTAGCATGACTTTGCGATGTGAAGTTGTTAAAATTGTAACTGTGTTTGTTAGAGATGAAGTAGATAGTGCCAGGACTGTTTATGAGATTTTAAATGTTTAGTACCATGACTGTGTTTATGAAATGTCATCTAGTTGAAAATTGCTTGTTATATCAGAGTTAATGTTGCCAGTAGCATAATTATGTTCAACTTGCATCTTTTATTGTAACTTCATGCTTTAAGACTTGTGCATGTTATATATTTTTACATTTTATTGTATGACCTTATAACATACTGTAATACCCTTAATCATGAAATCGATACTTGCTTTGAAGAATCGGAAATATAATTAATGTATATATAATTATGCTGCAAATTCAATAATGCTTTATGCAAACATAACATAGTAAATTCCGGTTGTGACACTGTATTGACGAAATGTGAGACAGTCATTGCCCATCCTTGACTCTGGATCTGCATACTGATATACTTGCTACTAATTATGATAATTAGATTCTTCACCGTTTATTAAAAAAATCGTGCTAAAATAGTGCCCTTAAGCATTATGGATGTAGTTGTTGTGTCCTTGACTTGTGTGTGTACTTTCTATAAGAAACATTAAGGATGCACTAAACATATAATTTAAGTTAAATTAAGTAAAATCGTTTAATTTATAACGTTGTTAAATAACTTGGCCACTGATGTCGTTTTATAATGGACATGTCTTAGGCATAAACAATAAAATGTTAAATAATCAATTAGGTTTAGTAGATTGACTAAACTTCTTTGTGAACTAACTTTACCATACACTAGTTGTTTCCTACTTTACGAAGGAAGCTCAGTGACACAAATCTGCCACTGTACACATAAATTTCGCAAATATGATCTTATACAGCAAACATGATAGACAATTCAACCTTGAATTCCATGACAAATTTCAGGTTAGCTCAATTTTTTTAGGGTCTATCAAATTAGTTGGAACACTCTTTTAAACGGAATTTATAGATAGTTGGAAACATTCACAACAACAACATGTTCTAATTACATATAAGCAGTCTTAATAAAATATTTGGTTAAAAGTACCAGTTTGTGAAACATTTAAATAAATACTTTTGTAAATGCAAAATGTTTAAGTGACAAAAGATTTAGATAAATAAAGCATAACATAAAATTAAGATAACTTTTATGTACAATTTGTTCACATTATTAAATGATTAAAGAATAATACTTATGTGATATCCGATTAGAGCGCAATGGTTCTGAGTATCTTTTTGCCACATATTTATCAAAACTATTTTTATTTTTAAAATGTAAAGTGCACACAATTTCAAATGCATGCCTTAAAGTGATAATTACATATAGTTTTAATGCATTTACATTCACTTAGAACATGTTCTCTCTTTACATTAAGTTAAAAACATATTCAGTGCGAAACGGTTATAAGTGTCATATTTATGATATTCTTTTTCTTTTAATGTGAAAGTTTTTTTTCATCAAATAATTCCTCTAAATTGAATATGTTAAGGGAGTTTAAATAACTCAGAACTGTTTAGCTCTTAACGCCAAGTAGAAAAGATATGACATTTCAGTCCGAGAAGGTTCTAAGTGACATTTTTGTTCTGTTAAAATACAAACGTATTTAAGAGAAATGTGATTAGAGCAGACTATTATATATAAAATGTGTAATTATAAAGCTTTCATTCGTTGAGTTGTTCTTCTGATACATGTTTAAACTTCTCCTGAACAGTTTTGAAAAATGAACATAGACCTGTTTGCAAACGAAAAAGCTGGCATTTGCAGCTATAATTAAAAATTCGTCCCAAATTTAAAGCGTATATAAAGTTAATTATGTAGGAGGGATGGTACCAACTCCGGGTCTTCACATAATGCAGCCTCAGACTCAGAAGGACCTTAAAAATATCGAAATAAACACACTCACACGCATACCGGTATTAATAACCTACAGAGGTACACAGACCGAGGTATGTGTGTGTGTGTGTGTGTGTGTGTGTGTGTGCGTGTGTGTGTGTGTACGTCTGTGTGTCAATATATATCCGAGGTCCACACGCCGATATACAGACAAAATACCAAGGTCCCCTCACAGGTGTGTCTCTATATGTATATTTACGCACGGACAGAGGAACACATACCGAGGTAATGGGGAAAAAGTACCTCGGTATTTTTTGGAACCTCGGTAAGTGCGTGTGTTTTCCTATGAATTACCGCGGTATGTTATGAATACCAACACACACACACACCGTGTTGGTTGCTCAACTCAATTCAATCTAATACATTTCATCAAGTGCAATATGCTGCATATTAACCCTTAGCAAGAAAGTACACGTTGTAAAAAACAGCATAGCATTTTTATAATTGAATAAAGACCAAGAGGTCGTCTCACCATTGTGTATAATGAAGTGTTTAGTAAACGGGGTTGCCACTCACCCCAANACCGTGACATTGATTGATTCGAAACAAGTGGGTTTAATTGTACAATGTAATGGGTATCTTACAACAGTGTGTGTTATTTGTGAGAGATGTTCATGCGTTCCCCTTGTGTATAAATAATCATGTTTTTTCCTATTTTTACATTAACAATACTTTTATTAATAAGTGAAATGTATGTAATAATTACATTATATTCAGATACATGAACGTAACCAAGTTAAAAAGGCTAGTATATATGTAAATATATTAACATGCACATAAGGCATCTTCGGATTCGTCATTTACCCCATCCACTTTTCATGTCTTATTTATCCCAATTGGGGATCATATTCACATTAAATGATATATAATTATATTCCGAAATCTTTTAGTTGTGTATAAGTGTAGTTAGGATGATAATTATATCTAAACTGCTTTTCAGGTACAACTTGAAATATTTTTATAGCAAATTTGTATCATTAAATGTATTATATTTCGCCAAAACAAATGATTTGTTTTAAAAGAATATGTGATCAATTGCTTAAATTAAAAAGCTAACCAAATTCGTGGAAAATATATGGTGTTTGTGTCGTTTGTGAAAACACCGTATTTTTTTAGGTTTTTAGACCTCATGAGAACACATACACGTGTTCGTGGGAACAACAATTTGTTTTTACCAAAAAAAGACCATTAAGAACATCATCAGAATATTTAAAAAAAAAACAATCAAATTATGCATGGTGGGCCCCCATTCCTACTAGAATAATAACCCATAAACCTTTATTTTGTTTGTTTACTGTTGTAGCAACAAGAGGACGGGGATGCCAACCAGTTCCACCAAGACCTTTACCTCCTACTTTTGTACTCGATAGGGGGTTTAACCATGGGAAAGGTTTTTCATATATCTTATATAGAGATGCAAACAATAGCAAATATGTACTAGTGTATGAACCTATGTATCATGACTGGTCCAAAGTATTTCACATTACAACATATGAAACAAACGCAGATTTAATTTATCGCAACAAGTTGTTTGCACTCCGAGAATGTACATTTATGTGCACTGCTCGATGCTTGAATGTTGGAAACGCTACGTATGTTTTCCTGAGAATGTTTCAATGTTAGTTGTTATAACAACGCTGGTCGTGTTAAAGCAAATTTATACTTATATAATAAAATTACTATTTAACAATACCTACTGAATGGCTTTATTTAATGTATCAATCTCCTTGGTCCATTAAAAATTAGTGTTCAAGGGGAACTTTTGAAAGTTCTACACGTTGTGAGAAAAGCATGTTGTATTTATCCGTTATTTAAACTTATTTTTGTTTACAATGGAACCTGGTCAATTAGTCAAAAACAAAGTGCATGTTTATCAGGGTCCGCCCAAAACATGGCACATCCATAGCTTATGATTGACGAACACAACTTTCATTTCAATTTAAAGTATTTTAGCTGATCAGAGAAGATCCAAACTAAAAACTTAAATAGCAAAAACTCTCTGAAACCACAATCCTACAATATTACTTCAAGTCAAGCCCATGTTATTAATACGGCCAACGTCACAATGGTCATGATATGGGTTGTTCAAGGATTTAAATGCGTTTTTGCTACGTTCGTGCTATTATGAAAGCAATTGTCAAACTAGCAATTACATGATGCACGTTCTAAAAAAACTTGCACTATAGCAACATTTCTGAAAATATATTTTGTCCCTAAAACTACATGACCAAAAGTTGAAATACTTTGTACATTACATGGTACTGTGGTCCTGCACAAAGTTTGTTAAAACCATGTATTTACGGTTAAAACTGGCCTTGCGACTGTGATCACGTTGTTTATAAGTTGCTTCGAAGAAAACACGAAGTCCAGAGGTTTTATTGCATATAAAACCCCGAATGATGTTTGTATATGGTGTTTTCAAATCATTTCCTTGATGTGAAAACTTGCAAGCACAATTCGGTCACATGGTTAATATATACATATAAAGTACAATACTTTTTTTTAATTCAGCCTTATTTTGATTTGTGTACTGTTCAGAAATTTCGAAAAGTTTTTCATAATTAAGATGATCTTCAAATATATTACATGTAGCAATTGCACTATGGTCCATATCCTCTCCCGAGGCAAAATAAAGTGTATAAGTAATACAAAAAAAGATGAATGTCAGTTTGGTTTAGAGTGTGGAATGTATTTAGAATTAAGATCTTAGTATATACCGTTTTATTACGGACACAGACCTAACATGCACAAATGTATCAAATTACTATTAACTAAAAATATAACGTTGCTACAAAAATTATGTTGTTACATGTGTAATATATTTATTGTAAGGGATAGTAATACATATGTACCGTGTTGATCTATGTAAAATTTAAACGCTCTTTAAGTAGTCTATATATGACTTTTGAAATGCTTGTAAATCAATATCATACGTAATCATTCAAATGCATTTTGTGTTGCGTGTTTGATTTATTACAAACGCCATGTCAGAATATCGTTTAAAGTAAACATGTACTGTGACCACGGCTTAAGGACAGCCTTTATTTTCATTTCGTATTGGTAGAATGGAGAATGCTATTGCTATTTTTACATCCGTGAGCTATAACTGAAAAATATGTTAGTACAGCTAACTGTAATATATCTTAATATACAAACAAAAATATATTACTATCAAGTGTAAGTGTATTACTTTCAAGAAAGTACACACTGCTATGTATACCCGTATCATAAACATGTGTCTCGATGAAATGAAATGTGCTACTTTGGGTTAGTACAAAGTATCATCATTATTACAATTTGTCGTATGTAGACCTATGTAAAAAAGCATTATTTTTAATACATTCATGTTGTACCTTATTATCTTCATTTCAATTTACCGTAATTACACATATTTGTTTATGATATGATTTCGATAGTTATTTGTCAAAATTATATGTTCGTTCTGATACGAAAAGTACGACAGCAATGCACCGAGCATTAATACTAAGAATAAACATCTTAGAGTGGCCCACAGCAAATTGTTTTCAGAACACGTTCATTGGACTGCAACTTGTTCGTGTTTCAGTTTAGTATACTGTTTTAGCAAACTTACTTTGGTTTTCTAAAAACTGTGTTCAAAGACAACCGTGGGATAAGGGGTGGTTGTATGTTAACACTCAATAAATACCAACCGCGTGTTTGCATAAATAATATCGTCAAGGCTATGCGTGATAAAAACTGCCAAAATACATTTTAACTACAAGGCCTAAATTTATTTCTAAAAATATGTGATGTTATTGTGGAATGATTTCAAATTTAATATATCAGACCCAGAATTTTACGTTCTCTATTAATTAAGGTCGACAAAAGATACAACCAAACACGCAAATACAATAACATTTTTCTATAATATATACTTGGCGATACTGTAAATACTGTACATAGTGTAAATGATGTAAATTTTGTAAATATGAAGTATGCGAGATGAGTTTACGTTGATATGTTTTTAGTTTTACGATTTGATATTGTGTTATATCTGTATCGAATATCTACATGTGTGTTTCATTTTATTTGTGTTTGTTTGCGAATTTACCTTTTCTTTTTAAGAGGCGAAAGTAGTTCTTGAAAAAAACTTTAATAGTTTCAGCGATTGATTTTAAACACTAAAATAAATACCAACGGCGTGTAGTCATATATAATATCGTCACATATGGTAACGCGAGATATAAACTGGAAAAATAATTTTAACTACAAGACCTATATCTATGTCTTGAAATATGTTTAGTTTTTGTGAAATGATTTAAAAGTTAGTATATAAGACCCAGAATTTTACTTTATCTATTTATTAAGGCCAACAAAAGATACTACCAAACACGCAACACACATAATAAAAAAAAATCCATAATGTTTATTTGGAGATGCTGTAAATACTGTACTGTTGTAAACGTTGTAAATCTTGTAAAATGGTGAATGCGCGATGATGATCCGAAATATTAACTATATGATGCTATATTCTTAAATCTTTTTGTTAAAAGAAGGGATGTAGTTGATGCGTGTTAGTAATTTCATTTCATCGTGCCTCAAAAAGTTGTAACTCTGTTGCTCTGGTCTCCTTCCAACCATTGAGTAATTATATAGTAATTAAATTGAATGCGTTTTAATTCCCTTTTATTACTGTTTAATTTGAGTTGCAATGCTATGAGGTTAAATTTTATTTACACTTATATGTATCATGAATATTGCTGGGTCAAGTGTGAGGTTGAGCGCTCTATAACCGGTTTAAACCCCCAATGCTTAGCATTGACCGTTCCAAGGCGGTGACCCCAGCTTTATTCTACTATGTGTTTATGTTGTTTCGTTTTGTGCCTTACTGTACCGTTTTGGCAATTGGTTCCTTGCCATAAATAAAGGACCACAAAGATGTGTATGATAAAACTGCAATACTGCTGCAGCTTCTGGAGTTTCACTTCTTTATATAGATACGTTTGCGGTGATATTGTTTTAGTTTTACCATTTGACTACTCCTTTAGCGCATATCTAAGTGTACATGTGTATAACAGTGTGATCGTTTTTGTTTGCATATTTACCTTTTCTTTTTTTAAGAGATGCATGTAGTGCTAGAACAAACTTAAAGCGTTTAAAGATGTGCATATCGCGTGTTTTTACAAGTTATGAATGAATTGTTTGGGAAGTGTTTCGTATGTGTCAGTTTGTTTTTGTTTTTCATATAAAACATGCTTTCTGTTTTCTGATAACTTGTTTTTGATTAATTTATGAAATTAATTGGTTAATTTACAAATCAATTTTATGAAGCCATGGTCGTACACGTTTACATTTTTACAACAAAAACCATACGTATTTTATGAGTTAAAAATATCATTGTTAAATTTGAAAAGGTCTTAATGTTTTATGCGATAATTCTTATAAGTATAATGCCCGTTTGTGTATATACATATAGTTGGGCGTTTGTTATATAAAATTGTTGAAATGAAAATAAGCCGAATTACCCATTTGTGCTTGCAATGAATTCAACATAATCTGTTCATAACCTACTGATGAATTATATTCCTTTTAAATAAGTCCTAAAACTCCCAAAACGTAAACATTTTGGGTTTTCTTAAAAACATTTTTCGATGCAATCGGACAGTGGAAAAACAATGTAAATACTGTATATATTTAATATGCGTGCGTTGTTGAGTGGAATTTATTTGTGGTACACGAAGTATATGAAATACTCAAACATTATCAACGCTTCTTGTATTTAAACATTGATTGTATTCTAGACTATTTTTATTTATCCAGCTTTGAAAAATTCATAGAGTACCAATTGTCAATAAACTGAGCTGTGGAATTTAATGGATTCAAACGCAGACCGCAATATGTTTTCATTGTAAGTTGTAAATGACAGTTAAGTATATGCTTCTCCTATTCTGTTTATCGTTGTGTGATTGTTTTTGAATAAATATGTACCAGTCGTTGCTTTTTTAATCAAAGACAAATCAGGTAAAGGCTATCTAACATTAAAATGAATTTGCCTTGTGTATTTGTATATGTTTGCAACAAAAAGATGTGTTTGCAGACGAAACAACTTAACGTGTGTAAACTAAACGGTATGTTGACTGATGACACACTATCTGAACACATACAGCATTTTACAACGGTGCTGTATTTGCGTTTTGGAGACACACAAAAAACCAGCATGTGTATTTGTAAAACAATATTAGTTTTAAATATATATTCCTTTAAACAAAAGAAAACAACTAGCTCTGTTACTGGCATGTAAATACCATGAAATAACATATTTAGTCGTTCTAAAACATTAAAAAAGTTAATAGTTTTTTGCTCCTTAATGCATAACTGAACAGGGAAAAAAATCTGAATAAATTTTGTTTCACGATACGGTTTTGTAAAAGGGTAATTTTAAAACTAAAATTACAGAATGTTTTGAGAATCGAACTCGAAAGAAATACCCTTACCAGGCCCGTACCCAGGGGCCTGCCCCCCCCCCCCCCCCCCCCCCCCCCCCCCCCCCCCCNGGCTGTCAAGTTATGATTTTTGTTTTAACAATGGGTATCTGCAAATTTTTCTTTCATGAAAGGTCCCACAGTACACTTTCACTCAATACAAAAGAGCAGACGTGTTTTATTGTCCCTGTTAAACAAAGGGATTACCGCTAATTTACTCGCCAGTGGAGATAAGCCCTATAGGCAATGTTTTCTTATCGCCTTGTACACACATCCCCGATCAGTCAATTACCCCATGTGATGCTGAATGCTTCATGTATCGATGGTTGAGTTAACAGGTCTTTTGATTGGCCAAAGAAAGAGAAGCAGCGAATGGAAGCAACTGATACAGGTGGTTGTAGGTCTGGAAATTGCTGACGTTAATAATTTGTGAAAAAATAAAAATAAGGTTGGAAGCAATTAGAGAGGTGATATGGATAATCGGCTTTGTCTAAGTCCAAGGCCCATTACTTCGTCAAAAATAAATGGACCGGAACGAAACTGATACTTCATCTGTAAGTCATGTAGGAAGACTCACACACCAAATATCAGGTCAATATCTTAAAGCTTTTTGAAAAAAGTCCGGAAAATGAAATGCCGGACGGACAGACGGACGGATGGACAGTCCGACTGCTATTGATTGCTTATTGTGGGCTCGGGTACAACTTAAAGGTACTCCGGGTACTCTTAAGTATACTTAAATGTACCACGGGACCAATCGAACGTTATTATAGAGAAATTTTTGAAGTCCAAAGTCCATAACTTCGCAAAACATTATTGGACCGGAACGAATCTCACACTTCATCTATAGGTCATGAAGGTAGACTCACATACCAAAAATCTGCTCAATATCAGAAAGCGTTGCCTTAAAAAACCTCCGGAAAACGATTATTATAGAGAAAGTCCAATCAAATGTCGGAGTTGAAGACGACTGTGATGGTTTATTTGTGTTGATGATGGCAAAAGTGAAAATGTGTAGTAGATAATAAACATTTTATTAGGAAATTCTTTTGAAACTTTAGAGGAGATTTGAATTCAAAGAGAGAAAAAAAATATTATGGTTATATGAAGTCATACTTAATTATACATTTATTAATAAAGTTTTTTTTATTTTCAAAGTCTGCTAACCTTCTTCATCAAACATCATACATTCCCCCCCCNGCGTACGGCCCTGCTTACTTATCAATCACAATCAAATCAGCTCTCTTCAAATTGGTCTTCTATTTTATCTAATGCGAAACGTCATTCCGTGATAACACCCAACAAGTAAATTTTACCCCACCATAGACGGTGGTGAATATCAAGTGTCTTTACACACTAACGCTGTTTGATACCTGGGCTGTATTGGCGTTAAGAATTCTTATCTAGACGCTTAAATCATAAAGTTTTCATTTGGAGTCTACTTACAAAAGCACACCTTCACAATTAATGTCACACGAACGTTTTTAGTGGTTATTATAATTGATATGAGCGAAACATAAAACATCATTCAAAACGCGCTAAATGTTCAAACAATAATAACTATATACAAAAAAAAGTAAAAAATAGCACTCAACAATCAGACATGTCTTCTTATTGTCGATAACCCAGATGGAAACACCGGCTCTCTGCAAAAATATAGCCATGTGCTGTAGATCATCTAGAGACATGTTACTAGCATGCACATATTTCTAAACATGCTGTGTCATTCTAGTATAAAGTTTAAACCAAAGATCTATACAGATAAAAAGTACAAGGCTGCGAAAACGTTTTGATTTTAACGTGAATTCCATAATCTCGGAGATATTTATAAGCGAATCACATTTCATGCCGATGCAGATTTTCTTATTGAAAAGTACATACCGGAGGTATCCGACTTTTCCCTCAACTTTACTATTTCTAAATTAACATGTCATGTTTAAATATCAATTTAGAGGTAATATAAAAAGCTAAAGCTGAAAATAAATTTAGCGATTTAACTGACGTAGTTCAGAAGATATTCAGTAAAGAAACTTTGAAACATTTCTGGCCGTGGCGCACTTTTTTATTTTTATGCACTTTTTTATTTTTATTTCTAAGTTCTACCTTTGCCTTAAACTGTTATTTTATTTATTTTTCTTAATCAGGTATCCTTTCAAAATTAATATACAAAACTTAAAGCTGAAATAAAATTGATAAAATGTATATTTAACTGTTTCGGCGATGTTCTCTATATTTCCTAAACTGAACTATTTCTTTATTAAATTGTCCAAATAAAGTGTTAATTTCAGATTTAACTGTAAAACAGGAAAAAATACATTTGCCTTTAAATATTACGGATAAATAATAGTAGCAAGACAATACACATTTTGCGATAGAGGAGCAAACGCATTCTCTTCAATGTCCCCATTGTGGATTAAGAGCGTTTACTGGTATGCCTGTGACACCTCATGCCTGTAAATGTATAGATATGAGTATCACGATAAGGTGACGCGTGTCGGCTTTGGTCACATAACTAAAATCTCGTCGCCGGGCGAACTTTCGTGAAAACCCGATAACGCTAATCTGTGAATATGTATAGACCTTTGTTTAAACCTAACATTTAACTGCACTGCAAGCAAACAAAAACAAAACCAAGCAAAACATTAAAACAAAAAATGTGTGATTGTAAACAACTGTTTTAATTATTGAAAAGAAAGAAAAAATCGTCAAAATAAGAACTTTTAAAACATTTGACTTCAACCACGCTTAAATTGAACCTTTATTAGTTACATACTTGATACATTATGAATTTACAAAAGACTTTGGTAAATAAATACTTGTTCTAACAAACTATCAACTTGTAACAATAACGCCGAGAAATTTTACACCACACATAACTTATCTTCCGTCTCATCTGGTCATATGACAATCCTTGAGACAGTGATCTCACACAAAAATCTGAGAAAGGTCTGTTAGCAAAACCAAGTCTTGCCGATATCAGAGATGATAGGATTACATAATTTACTCATGATTGAAACATCTGATAAAGTTGTGAATGTACACCTCGTTAAATAAAACTGACACATGTAAACAAGCTAGTGATGCCATCTGCTGGCAAAACCACCTTTTTCTTAAACAATTTTGTCACAAGATCAGATAAGATTACTTAATCCCTTTATGATCGGAACATCTGATTAAGTAATGTATGTACACTTCGTAAAATGAAACATTACTATTGTAAACGATCCAGTGATGCCATATAATTAACAATAGCACAGTTTTCCTATATCTGAAAGGGAAAAATCACTGACCATAAAGCAGATTATGTTTATTGTTGGTTCTAGTTGGAAATGGCATATACTGCTAACAATGTTTACAACTGACAATAGCCGAGTTTTTCTATCAAAGTTTGGTAAACAACACCAGAATATCGATGATTATGTTTCCAATTATACTAATGCCAATAAAACATCTATGTATGATTCACTTAACATATCTTTTATATTGATATTGATGTTTCAAATTGAAAAAGAATATTTCTATAAACGTTTCTACCTAAAAATAGCAGAATATTGCTATCAATGTCAATGACAAAAGTACCCATTTAGGTATTAAACTTCGAACTGGAAGAATTCCGCCACAATATGAACAAGGGTATTGCTATCAAAGTGTCGTCTTAAAAAAAGCAGACTATCGCTATCAATGTCAATTAAAAAACATGCAATCAAGTGTCAATCTTCAAAAGGGAAGAACTGCTCCACAATATGGCGTATCATATGCTTCTTTTCCTTGATGACAGCGTTCATCTCCTGTTGTGTTTGATACAACATCTCCACAGACACCTGTCTGGCGGCCATTCTGAAAGCTGTAAGAATTAATTTAAAAAAATAACATGGTCGAAAGGACAGGGATTCCATCATTATATTTTACTCTCCCTACCTCCCCATATAATTCACTGGACACAGAAAGAGAGGTTTTGCCTATAAAAACAGTTAATGAAACATGCATGTACCAATCCTTTGTAAATTGTGTTACCCATAAGGCCTTTTTAACATATTCGATGTTGACCTTAAAGTAAACACTTTAGTTGAATGGTAAAACATGTCGTTTTGAAATAATAAAACAATTTGTCAATGCACCGAAACGAAACAGAAAAGACGGTCACGTAGAGGTCTACTTATACTAATAAAATATAATGACTATACACAAACTAGTGTCTACCATAACCCGGACCTTGGAACGACAGAGATAGTTGTTTCACATAAACATTACCCCGATATTAAGATTAATTGTGTCAAGTTATTAATTAATCCCATAACGCGTGACAAAGGTATAGGCAATATAATAAAGAATATGCACAAACTCCAAGTGTCCACAGTGACCTTGACCTTAAAGCGAGACATGTTTTTGCACGCAATGAACTCTTTGTCTTGATAAACGATCATTCGTGCAAATTTATTTTAAAACCCCAGTCTGCACAACGAAGTTATGGCCCAGAAGAATCATCATTCACTAAAAACATGCGTGTGAAGTCAATTCTTTCAACCCAGTTTCAAGACAAACATCAGCAAAACATCCGACGTTTTACCACAAACAACAATGACAGCAAGAAATAGATCCATCTTGGCTTGCAAGTTCTTCTGCTAACTGATATCTTAAAACAAAAGACGTTACTTGGTAGCGTGCGTGTTTATGGCCATGCGTTTTCAAAGGTTTATTGCGCAACAAGACTTTGTGGTCATAAATAACCACAATAATCGCATGCATGCCCTATCAAAGATACGATACATTTACATTCGATGACTAAAACCTCCACCATTTAACACCTGTCAAATGTTTTTTGCATCCTATTAAAAGCGTGTGTGGGTATGAGGCGGTGAAGAGAACCTATCCGACAGCTCAAACGCTTGAAGGACTACGAGAGGGCTCATTCTCACAGTAAATAGTTTGCCCGGTGACTCAGCATGGTTAGAAGTTATAATTTGAACCTCGCTCTGTGAAAATGGGGTTGAATGCATGTGCATAAAGTTTCGTCCCATATTAGCCAGGCTTATCAGGGACAACACTTTCCGCATCGATGGGAATTTTCGCATTATAGAAGTCTCTTCTTATCATAAATCCAGTTTAGGCGCAAAGTGTTGTCCTGATTAGCCAGTGCGGACTGCACAGGCTAATCTGGGACGACACTTCCCGGTAACGCACATGCATTAAACCCCTTTTCACAGAGCGAGGCTCATTTACTTATTGTTTTATTTATTTTTAGTGTATGTATTCATACATCTTTTTGTTTGACCCATTCGTTATTTTGTTTTATTCTCCATTCAAATTTTGATTATTTAATACATGCAAGTAACCATTAGTTAGTTGATAAATTTAATAATCGTTTCTTTATTCGCTCATGCATTCCATCCCAAATGTATCCATTAAGTCCGCAATCGTCCATTTAATCACCGTTTCAACCACCAAGCATTACACCTAACCTAAAAAGTATAAACTTCATTCTGAACTAAGCTACATCGATGGCATACGGGTTAATTGACGACTCGAACCTTATGCAAGAACTTATTAACTGCGTGTAATACTTTCTTTTCAGATAGATACATAAACTAAATTATTGCTAGTTATATTATTCTTATTAACCCTTTGCATGCTGGGAAATTTGTCGTCTGCTAAAATGTCGTCTGCTGAATTTCTAAAATTAGCATTTTCTTCATTTTTTTTCAAAGACCTCTATCAGAATAGCAAACAGTTTGGATCCTGGTCTCATCTGGATCCAAACTGTTTGCAAAGGCCTTTAAAATCCGGTTCCAGCGCTTAAAGGGTTGAAAAAACGCCAGCATGTTCTTAAAAAGGCTCATTACCTATGTTAGATAAAACGATTAAAAGCGCGATATTACCAAACTTAAACATTTTAAAAGTTAAAATCGACAGTCCGTTTTTATCAGGCAACAATACATGTCAATTTTACCCGTGTAAATCTTATTCGTTCTCATACGACAAATTCCTTGGCCTTTTGATGTTCGCTTCGAATTTTTGTCTGCTCTGAGGCGAATGGATGGGGTGTCTGTTTACATAGGCTGCTTAGATTATATCAGTAAACCAAATACGAGGTTGTGAGAATCGTTAGGAATTCTGAAGATTCGAAATCTGATTCGGTTTTAAACTCCGGCCAAGTTGTCAAGGTTTCGAATTTGATATTCATATCATTAATGTTGGTTTTGTTATTTCAATGGAAATTGTAGATTTGGTATAAAAGGTCAATACAATTTAACATGTTTACAATAAATAATATTTTTAATGAATATTATCTAATTCATTATAATAATGGTGATGATGATGATGTTGTTGCTGCTGCTGCTGCTGATGATGATGATGATGATGATGATGTCAATGATGCCAAATACGGTAATATCCAAATGACGATGAATGCTTAAGAGAATTGCAAAAAAATGAAATTATATCCAATTGTGAACAGTATGGGAAAGCTGTAAACCATCGGTTGCAGTTCTTCTTTAAGATGGTCTGACCATAATTTAAAGCTAATTGGCCTTCACGACAGCAACTATTTGCAGCAAGACGATCGGATGCGACAGCCTCTCGCCGACTTCAAAGTACACCTACAGGAGCCGCCTCGCAAATCTCTTCAAAGCGCGTCCCAGGCAGGTGTGGAAACCCGCCAGCGAGCGCGCCGGCTATTTCCGTGACTCGTGTCAAACTCGTGTCAGCCGGTGCAAAGCGCGGCGGATCGCGGATGAGCAGCGAGAGCTGAAATATCTTTCTTTTGTACGTGTATAGGTTTTCGGTCAATTTTAATTTTCATAACCGGGGTTAGGGATTTCCGCCCTCGTACAGCGAGATTCCCAATATTCATTCATCTGACGCGACTTTTATTGAGCATTCCTGAACAATAAATATATTTATGACGGAAAGCAACACACAATACGATGTTTTACTATAATACAAACATCCAGAAACTTAAAATCGGCTAAAGACACGCCGATCAAGTCAAAAAAAAGTCAAGTCAAAATTTATTTATTGTCGGTATGGGGGTAACAAGTATATAACATCCCGCGGTGGGCTGATATTGGTATTAAAGCATTAATGCCCCTGGCGGTCTCGGGGGATTTAATTGCACTTTTATGCGTTTAAAATTGTGATCCTGTGTTCCTTTTCAAATGAAGTGGCAGTTATCGCTGACTCAAGGAGCCATTTAGCTAATATTGTTTAACTTAGCACGGAGAAGCGAAGCCTACAATCGCTATATCGACCCCGTGTGATGTCTGATTGCAGCAAATTGTATTTACGGTGTAAGGAATGGTTGACATTATATGATATCATATGGCATTCTAATGTAATAATATATAATATAATAATATATAATAATAGATAATAATATATCAATATATATATATATATATCAATATATAATATAATAATATATCAAATGATATAATATAATATTAATTATATTATATTATCTCATATGAAATCATATTATATGAAATCATATTATATGAAATTATATTCCGAAAGTTCATTACCATTATGACAGAATACGTTAATTCTTGACGGCGAATATTAAATGACAAAAACCACAATGCGTAATTAATTTTAAATACTATTCATATCCAATTAAATAGGAAAGTAAATTAATAAAGGGTTTCACACACGACATTGTATTGTTTTTAATAATACGTGTATAATCAATGAAGGACATGTTCCAAGATAGTAATAAGATTTTAGAAGGATCAGTTGCAAAGAGTCACTAACAAGAATAACTGAGGCAAATACGGAAGCAACATCAGCAAAGAACGAGGCTATACAAGAACCATGCTGTCGTGTTTTCATTGAAGTAAGTTCACATAAATCAGTAAGGAAAAACTGCATATTTTTTTAGAGAAAAAAAATGGAATCGAATTCAATTTTAATAAAGCTAGTCCACGTATATTCTATTTTTTATGTATGTTTAGCATGTCATATGTGTGTTGTCTCATAACATTATTGTTTATATACAGCAGCACAAACTGCTGTTATTGATATAAATGTTACAAACCAAGGTCTAAAAAACATTTAAGTGCATANCATACCAAATATAAAGGTTATATCTCAAGGACATAGAAGTTATGAGCATTTTTCGAAACCAAAACGCAAAGTGTGACGGAAGGACAGACGGATGGACAGACGGACGGACAGTCCGATCACTATATGCCCTCCTTCGGGGACATAAAAAACAGTAAAAAGGTTGAAATACAACCTAAAGTCACAACGAATGAAGACAAACCCATAACGATAGAATTGACGGTTGACTGTCATGGTGAGGGGAAGCATCGATATTTTTACAGAACGATACAAATCGTATTGTCGCAATAGGTGGCAGCCTGTCCGTGAGTTACTGTATTTTACCATATGGCATTAAGAGACTCAAAACAGTAGTGGCCATCGTAGGATTTCTTCGCTTAAGCCCATCGCAATAGTGCATGATGTATGACAAAGATTGCGTTATGTTACGATTCCCGAATCTATCCAACACATCCAAACTGCATGGCTCGTGCATTGATGCTAAAGAAATTCAAATGCCAACATATGTTCACATAGCAGAGACAAAAACAAATGTAAGCTCTTCTTTGAATATTGGTGCACTTATAACGAAAAGAAACTGCCAATAGTCAGGGGTGTCACAGTGTCAAAAAAAAAGTTGTCGCCAGTAATTTTCGTTACTTGAATAGTGGTAAATCACAAAGATTAACGAAAAAAACACCTCGCATATCGTATATGTAACGCTACACGACAGGTTACATCACTCTACCCGACTCGTCCATCCCTCTCATTTGTATACGGTGAATACGTAACTTTGTACCCGGCTGTATGTGTTTTGTTAGAAGTGGTGTCAGTTGTTGATGGCTGATATTTATTGCCAACAGGTGTAAGACATTCGTGATTGTCTTCAAACGCGGCCGGTCTTCCTCCTCTTGGCTTACCCGGGGTGTCACGTGACCACAAACTAGAACCGGGATGCGGGCTTAGCAAAGTTCACTCAAGGTTTTCAGACTGTTTAATTCGGACCAAGTCGTCTTTGGTAACAGTTTAGTAACGTATTGTTGATACATCAACAGGTTCTTCTTACATTTCTGGCTCAGAATATACAATGTTGGTGAAGTCGGTCTTTTGCATGCATTCTGGTACTGGGGTAATGATGTTAACCCTTTACCTCTCAGATACGCTTTTTGACCCATTAGTGGTCCCTTAGAAAATCAAATAAATGTTGGAATTTTCTTATTGGATTCAAAAAAATTTAAAGGCTTAATTTTCAAACCCAGGATAATGACGAGCAGCAAACAGCATAAAACCTGAGCAGCCTGTGAGTAACTCGCAGGCTGTTCTGGTTTAATGCTGGTTGCATATAGCTTTTTTCACTTTTCTTCTGAGTGGGAAAGATTTACGGTTTTCAGACTGTTTAATTCTGACAGAGTCTGCTTTGGTTTCATCTAAGTAACGTATTGTTGATACATCAACAAGTTCTTCTTACATATCATGCTCAGAATATTCAATATACCGGTATATAAAATTGGTCTTTAGCATGCATTCTGGTACTGGGGTATTGAAATCGTTTTAAAAACAACGTAAAGGTCATGGAAAGGTGCCTTATTGAACACCACGGCCGATTAAACTCAGTGGCTTTAAAATGACAGTACAGCAATACTGTGAATTATTTTATCTTAAGGGTTTTAAGTCATATACTGTGGAAATACCGCCCCTGAATGCTTTAAACGACGATGCACGAGTTCAAATAAACGTTCTAAACAAGTAAAAAGAAAGAAGCGTTGATATACGTATTTTAGCCACACAAAGTTTCAATAAATTTAGTGCATAATAACAAAGGGATACTATACATGTTTCTGCAAACGCGTGGTAATTATATATGAAATGGTGTACCTATATATTCAGCCATACTTTGGGGATTATAACTTAAGTGGACAACGGCTGCAATGATGAATTGTGCAATGGGGTCATACAGTTAAACTACGCCAACGCAGGAATATTAAATTAAAAGTATAATGTAACCTATTCCACGATCACTGAATCGATGACAACGAAACTGATTAAGTGAAAAACAAAATAACCAATTGTTGGGAGAGATACGTCGATGGCTGGACAGAAAACTTGATAAAATCAATTTATGTTTCTGTATCCTTGTACCTTACACTTGGCTCGTGTTACCGGAAACAGAAAATGTCAATACCGGTTTCAGCATGGTTTCATTTATTTTGTTTCAAAGTCATTATCCGCGACCGCCGATCGAGGTTTATTAGCGGTTACCCCGTGTGACTAATACGGTGGAAACAATGTGGCACATTGATGAAAAACTTTCCAATACCAATAAATCTTTCAGAGTTCGCCAAGCGGCTCCGCCCACAAAGTTGAAAGCTGGGACCTCGAATCCGGCATGGGTAGCATGAATCAAAACCAAGGGGACAGAAGGGTCCAATTCCTTTAAAGTGTCATCCTTCATTTGGCATATTTACATTCACAGTCATAACGGCCTCGCTTTTGTACAGTACCGAATCAGACATACCGAAAATAAAACAAAACAAAGGGCGACATTTGGTTTCACGCCTAAGTTTTTTTGTGAAAAGTACAGTAGGGCAGTGTTTTTTCCAGGTTGTAAAAACCGCATTTTGTAAGAATCGCTAAATCTGCACCGGGTAACCCCGGAGTCATTGCGCATGTGGAATGACAAATGTCACAGGACGTTAACACGGTATTCTTGTTCTAGCGAATTAATTAATACCTGCTAAACGATACGCTTGAGGTTATGTCAATGCTTAATTGTATTTTGAAACTTGATAAAGCCCAGCTCAATGGGATTCTAAGCCACTGCTATCTTTCAGATAAATTAATTACCTGGTCATTGTGTCAGTGTACGCAGAAAAATAAACATTCTTTAAATAGTGCAATTGCGATTAGCGTTGGTGTTTTAACGAAACAAAATAGAATGTTTGTTGACCTAAAGTGTTACATCGATTCTCCTAATCGCATTAGAATGTGTAAACTCAACCGCACCAGAATCGTTTTAAAATGCGCATTTGCAGCAGAATTATTGAATGGGCATTTGAAATACTGTGAACGACATTTTTATCGACACGCAACTGTTTGTTTTTTACAGATGGGAAGTAAAAACTACATTAAAAGTGTATCGAATTCCGCTTCGAAAAAGGTTAATCAAATAACCACAAAGTACAACTGCATTATGAACGGTGGTCAACTCTTTGGGAGGCAGTGTTTCGTGTCCATGGTCACAGCACTTTGTGCAAGACGTAATATAATGTTTTTATTAAATACTTGAAACGAAATCGTCCTTAAAAAAAAAACTTATCGCAAAGTATAATAGAAAATATTGTAAACCTTTTTGACATGTTTAAATTAATAAATAAATTAGAAGAAAAAACAATAGAAGGTAGCTCAGTAGCTAAGTACCGTTTAACCTCAGCTATAATCAATGAGTTCAAAATACAACAACAAAAACGGTAACCTGAAGAAACATAACCAACAACTGTAAACTGAATGCGCTATGGTTCTAAACTTCTTACACAATCCAGACCTGAATTATTGAACGGTAATTAATTACAATTGATTAGCACCAAGTATGATATTACTTCTCATTAATCTGGCACGAAAACCTACGCGTTGGACGCCGATTCCCCGGGAGACGGCTCGATAAAATTAAGGAAAATAAGGGTAATTTACCTCAATTCTATGTTATTATTTTAAACCGTACCATTTCCTAAAATCAATTCAGGCAATTGTTCGAATCTACCGATGGAAATCTATAGAGTTATGTTTCTAGTTTTTCGCAAAGAAACTCCGTGAGGGCTGTCAAATAAATTAACTATAAAACAGCAAAACACCTAATCAAGGCCTATTATGAAATTTCAAGTCAGAATAGGGATGAAAATTACATGTAATCTTGGTAAATTTTCGTGTTGACAAACCTAGCACTTTAGGCCAATCAAAAACGGTAAATATCACCTTTAGATTGAGGGAAATTATTCCATCAATAGAAATTGGTCAATTTTAAGGGTATATAAAAGCGACAGTTTAAAGTGTTTTACAAACAGACTGCGGGTTCAGAAACAAAAACTAGATCCTGGTTGGGACACACACACAAACATGTTCTTGACTATAACATTATAAAATAACATACTTGGATTTGCTTTGATGAAAATGAACAATTATGTTACATGTAAGGTGGGAGACGGATAAAGCACGTAAGCAGCGGAATATGTGCAACGAATAAAATAAACACGCGGAATTACAACTGTCTTCTATTTTGCACTCAAATAAAACGATATTTTAATTGTTAAATTGTTCGATTATGTGTGTTTGTAAAAGATCATTTTCAAGTGTCATTTCCAAACATTAAACCAAGTGGGAATCGGAAAATGGATATATTTAACATCTTGTGAAACTTGTGAAGGTGTTTAATTGGTGTTCATGAACATTAGTCTGTTATCAGAAGGAATACCGTTGTGAGTCTTGTGCTATAAATGAAATGTTGGAATACCACTAAGCATCCTATGACAGTGTGTGTTTTAATTCGTCTCTACGACACACTATGGAATTTATTTTGATTACTGCGTAGAAAAAAACCCACTATATAATAGTATGCTTTGAAATAATTTACGTTAATTTGAATAGACTCCACGGATAAAGTTAATTTTCAATTTCATACATATTATTCTGATGCTAATTGAGGATGAACATTTCATTAATATCATCGAGTCGGACGTGTTCTCTAGATTTTGAATTATTCTATTATGACTAATGTCATTAATGTTAATTGTGCAATTGTTCGTGTGGATGATTAATATTACGTGCAAATACAATACATAAAATTAAAACCAAACTTCTTTTACTTTTCTGTGTCATTATACCGACTGGAAATACATTCGTAACAAGAGTAATTAATATAAAGGTAGCAAAACAGAAAAAAATAATTTCGTACATATGAATTATAATAAGATTATGTCATGCAAACATTACATCGAATTACACCATTGTTACTTTTGAACTTTTAAAAAATGGTTTCATAACAAAATAATTAATTTCATATTATAATATTTCCACAATTTTTGATGGCGTGTAGAAATTAAAGAAAGAAATATGATCTTGCGCAAACAAGAAAATAATTTTTACAGGAACTAAATGGGAAGGTATCTGGAAGTTTCAGTTACATAAAACGTGGAAATGCACGTGAGAATAGGGAAACTTCAATTTATTCATAAATACTTCGACAAATAATTAGCTATATTATTTTAAATACTGACCGTTTTGTTTTTATGTATTCTCCGTGATTTAAATATGTAAGTTTTACGAATTAAATTTCAAATACATACAATTATGAAAATGATTGCCGTGTTTAAAAGGACTTTTTTGCGAAATGACAATTTTTAAACAAAAAATGTAACAGATTCAAAAAAAGATGGCAGGCATTATATTCAAAAAAGCAAGATAACACTCCATCTAGACGTCCCGGGTTCCATCGCCAGTGTATACATTTTTTTTAAAAACTGTTTATTATTATAATTATCCAAAACAATTTTAAATATAACAGTTTTGTCAGTAAATAAATTTAGTCATATATTTCAAAAACATGAACAAGTCTCTTCAATAGTATACTTGCTTATACCCCCGTCACACCGGACTGGCGTCCTTACTGCGTCCTTACGCCGACCCAGGTCGTAGTGAGGACGCCATAGACGCCGGAGAGTCGCAGTAAGGTCGCAAGAAGACGCAGTGAGGACGCCGAAAATTGCTCAGGTCGCGAGCGCACCGCGACTACTTTGAACATGTTCAAAGTAGTCGCCGAAGTCCGGCGTTTTTATTTCCCATGGTTCATTTAGTACATTGTCATATTATTTGTTTAACGGTAAACACGCGCATATTTGAAATATTATTTAATAAAATATACTAGAGCCTTTTTCGCGGAAATGGTATCAGCAAAAAAAAAAAAAAAAAAAAAAAAAAAAAAAAAAACGGGTATTATACGAAGTAATTTACTTCCCACAGTGTCCTTTAGACCAAAAATATGCCATTGTTTGACGAATACAAAACTTAAGTTAGATTTGCAAGCGTTTCAGTAAGAGTTAATACATCAAAGATAGGGAAAACTTTGGTGGATTAATTAACATTTTAACTGCAGTTTATAAATTATACTTTTTCCATATAATATTTTCTTTCTTGTAAATATACTTATATATTTTGACGGGAGCTTTCGGCGTTTGATTTTAAGCGACCTTTCATTTGGAATCTTGAAATCGTGCAAGCTTCCCGGGTAATGCGTTTGTCCAAAAACGCACACCCTAAAAACAAAACAGAAAAGGGGGTTCCACGAAATGCCTAGCTCACCTGAGTCTGTGTGAGCCCAAGAGAGGCGGCCAGCTCCGCTCTTTCCGGTAGCGCCAGGTACTGCGTCCGCTGGAAGCGGCGGTTGAGCTGCTGGAGCTGGAGGCTGGAGTATATCGTCCGCGGCTTGCGCATCTTCTTCCCCTTCGTCATGCGCAGATCCTCCATGTTCGGCTTATCTAGAAACGAGAAAAAAACGGCGTCAGTGCGTGTGTTTTAAATATACATGATTTTATTTGGTTTAAATATATTTATGCCAGAATGTGTTTACAAAAAAAGTCACAAACATCTTAAGTTCATAGGATTGGAACGTTAGCTAAGCTAGTAGGGTCCCATTCCTTAAAGGTTTTATTTGAGCCTCGCTCTTGGAAAACGGGTTTTGATGCATGCGCGTAAAGTGTCGTCCCAGATCAGCAAGTGTCAGTCTTATCAGGGACGGCACTTTCCTCCTAAACTGGATTTTCGGTTAGAAGAGATTTCCTTTAAAACGAAAACAAATTGTTTGAGGTTAGAAGGGTAATAAGATACAATTTAAATTTGAAAACCTTATCCAAATGAAAATGTTTACATTCTTAAAAAAACAAATGTAGCCGTCACGACTTTATAATGTATAAATCCTATACTGTTATAACTCAGTTAAATGGTCATTTGGCTAATATAATATATACCAAATTAGAGTTTCGGAACTTCTGCTGTTAAGAGTTTTATATTATTTGCGCGTGTTTTATTTTTGTTAAACTATGTATGTTACAATGTCTTGTTTGATTAACAAATTAAGTTCTCTTCAAATATGATATGGATTGAATAGTTAAAGTGTGTACACTTATTTATATGATATATATAATTAATAACACTATATTTTATTGTTTTCTTTTTTCCTTTTCCTTAATTATTTTTATGATTATTGTTACATATATAGTTATACATTAAACAATTCAACGTTTAACTTAAATTTTAAGTAAGTCAATATTACATGTACGTTTTTGCACTCTGTCGACGACCCATCAACTACTCGAAAAAAATTCATTCAGCTAATTCGAACTGAAAAATTGCATTTATCAAGAAATGAAATAGTTCATTGAAATCCATTAAGACTGAATTAATTATCGACCACAATGAAATCGGTCTCTCAAAGTAGATAGAGAACCATCTTATAGGACCTCTTAAACGCCCTTTACCGAGAAAATATTGTATCATGTGCCATCTTCAAACAAACACTTTGGGGTTTTATATTTGACTTTGTGTTAAATTGAAGTACTTTTCGCTCTTTTGTCGCGAAGAAAGGGCTCTTTTCGGCGATTTAATTTATATATAGGAGATCGGCAAAGTTTATTTAGCATTGAACATTTGGGTAACAGAATAGGCTTCACGCTGGGCCCAAGGGCTGGTGGTAAGAGTTTTCAACAACCTGAAGTCTAGGTTTTTATTTACATTTTAAACGAATCTTGAGTTCTACGTTGTTACCTGATGTCAAGCACAAGATTGATAAAAAAGGATAGACAAATAGAATGCAAAGTCGTTACAGGAAATTTGGCTGTTGTTATATTTCAAGACTTCTCTGCCTTACAAACTCCGAAGTAGAGATACGTGTTTTATTATTAAAAATGTCTTGTTATTATGCCTCTCTGTGAACTTTATATTACATTTTAAACACAATGTACGCTAAATATCTATGATACTTCATCTTAAATCAAACCCACATACGACTCATACATGTTATAATATCGAAAAAATGATATAATATTATATAATAGTATATATATATATAATTAAAGGATATATATCATTCGATAACTGCACCGCTTGGCCACTTGCTTTTTGAACGTACAAAAAAAATCCATTGCAACATATTTAATTTATTAGCAATCTTAACAAATAAAAGACAACAGTAAATGTTCAAATAAAAGTCGTAGAATGATACAAACTAATACCATCTCAATCAATCATTACGCGATGCGCCCACTACTTTGAATGATTAATGAATGAATAAAATGGTGTGCTAATCGACGTCTAAATCAAAACTCGTAGCGGTAATCAAATTAATTTACCACGAAAATTATGTTATTCAGCTTGGGATTTATTTTTATCAAAGTTTGATTGTTGTAATTCGATTTGTAATTCGTTTCTTGTTGACTTGTAATCGAATCATATCCCTCCGCCTTAACGTGTCACGCAAGTAGTCCCCCGAGGGACTATTTTACGCCTTTAAGTGTTCGGATACCCCCAGGGCTAGGGTCGCGGTTTGTCGTGGCAGAAATTCTGATATTCTGACACCACCACGCTAATATTATAATAGTATTTTGGCGGTTGAAATCGTCTGGAATGACGCCGAGGCAATATGTTGCCAAAAAGGTGGTACAAAAACGAAACCTTCCGATCTTTTGACACTTTAAACAAGAATCGAAATCAACAGATTGTGTTTAAGAACTTGTGTTTAAGAACTGAAATACAACAGATTGTAGATCTTCACTTACAATGCAATTAATACAACAATGTGCTCAAAACGTAGGTCAGCATTATAAATATTGGAATCATGTGATATTTCAATAATAAATGCGCAATAATAATAATAATAATAATAATCATAATCATCATAATAATAATAATAATAAACAATAAATAATAATGATGATAATAATAATAATAATAATAATGACGATGATGATGATATTATTATAAGTAGTAGTAGTAATAATAATAATATTACTCTTATTATTTTATTGTTATTATTATTCTTAATATCATTATTATTTTGATTATGCTCGAGTTAAACGATTTAAATTGTGCATGGATTCCCTGTTACTGTGATTGACGTTTACGTCACCATGAATATGGAATTCAATTACTTTTTGACAATAATGTATTTCAGCATGTTCTGGTTTAAATATAAACCTGTTGTCGTTGACAATGCGGGTGATGGCTTCAGGATGAATTGTTCATAGCAGTTTTTTTGTTTTCATTTAGACAAAAGATATTGTGTTAATCATGTGTGCACTTTTCATATGCGTTTTGTCAGTGAGTAAATAAGTACATGCATTTAAGTTAACTTTGTTGGTTAATTTTGCATACGTTTTGTATTTGTCGTTTGCATTATTTTATTAACGGAATTAGTTGTCATTAACCCATTTATGCCTAGCGTCTAGAAAAAAAGGCCTTGGAAAACAGCGTAGACCCAGATGTGACGCCGCATGATGCGGCGTCTCATCAGGGTATTCGCTGTTTGCTTAAAGGAATTTCTGTAAGAAATATTCTAAATATAGAAAACAAAAATACACTAGATATCCCTTATTTTGGAAATACATTGTTCCAATTTAGAAGGATGGGAGAGTCCACTAGGCATAAATGGGTTAATTCTGAAAAAAAATTGCCGTTTTGCATCATTGAATTACATGTTATTCAAATGTTTATATTGATAACGTCCTTCGAATGAATGAAAATAAGATTAATTTCTAGTAAATAGAATACGAGAACATCACTCGAAATATTGTCCCCTAAAGATAATTCCGTCTAAAACTCTTTTATCAAATTCAGGCTTTGACCATCACGACCTTTTAAACGCAACTCACGCAAAACGGTTGAATTTTTCGGTTTATCAAAGATCTATAAATAAACAATGACGACAATTTCAGTGTACATGCTATTGTTGATTGTTGATTATTTTTCATTGTAGTTTATGTGTATTAACACGATTGTATTTGTATTGTACTGATGCACTTCGACTATATTTTGTTAACTTGTATGAAAATGGTCAAAGGCATTTTGCGAATGTTCCCATACAAAAATTGAAACTTGTTGATATAAAGATACCGTTCTCAACAAAAAATATTTTGTCTCAGAATTTTCCCATTGATTGTAGTACTAAGACATTTGACAGACACTGATTTACTAATTAGTAATACGTCACAATCCGTAATCTAATCGAAGCGTTTTATGGTAGGTTTACAGGCTCATAAATGAATTGTTCACGTGGTACGTTGTTTACTGGGACCATTCATAGGTTCCTATCAGAGACGCTGAATGGTAAGTAGTAATTCATTAGATTCATTACTGATGCCATGAAACTCCGTGAGGTAAGTAAACAAGTATTTGCTGCGTCTTAAATTAATATTGTATGAAACCCTAAATATATTGTCTATTTATTACTTGTTTGCTGTTATCGAGTTATGCTTAACACGTACAGGTTTGTACATAATGTTTGAACACGTTTCATTCTAGTTTGTGTTTATTAACATGATTGAACATATTTGTATTGTACTGATGCACTTTGACTATATTTTGTTTACTTGTATGTAAATGGTCAAAGGCGTTTTGCCAATGTTCCAATAAAAAACTTGAAAAACTTGAAAGTAACTTTAAAAGGAACGGAAGGGATGAGGGCTGGAATAAAAAGAGTCTGAATTAAAACAGTGTTTATTGAAACCACATGCGTACTAAATATTGTGAGTGAAAGTTTTGGGAAATAATTGAAAACGTGATTTGTTAAATTTGAATACACATGTATATGATATGTCTTGTCACAACACAATAAGAGCTTAAGAGTTTTGTTAATAAATACATCAATCATGTTGAAGCAAAATGCGTCAACATGCTAATATTGCTGTTATATCGATGCTATTGTTTTCTTATGTGTTTGTCTCTTGATAATTATATAAAAGATAAGTTACTATTCCTCAAAATCTGTCTGAATAATGTGATTTGAAATCATACTGTATTGAAGTAAAAGTTTATTACTTCTCGATATTTTTATTGCAGAAAAGTGTTTTATTTATTCATGTTTTCACAACCATCCATGTACCGTCGGCAATCACAGTCTGTACCCGTGTATTTTTCGGAACCCTCTTTTTTTAACAGACCTGTTTATTGTCCGGTGTGTAGTCGGAGGTCCCGTTCTGCCGCCGACCCAGGGCGCTTTTGTGATACATTAACAAAAGTTTCTAATGGTAAGGATTGTATAGAAAAGGAAACCACGTTCAAATTTCAAGAAGGTTGTCTTTTCAAATCACCAATGAGCATACACGTATATTTGTGTGTCGAAAGGTATTTTAGTTCGTAAAGATCTTTGACATTCTATCTAATGTTTGCTGACGGGGATGTTTGTATTGCTTAAAGAAGTATTAAGGCATATTAATACGTTAACTTTTAAAAGGTTCCGCTAGCTTTTCAAAATTTTACAATATTTACTTTTTCCATTTTAAAGGACGGCAAGCTTTGGATGCGATTGGAGATTCGAAACGCCGATTCTTCCAGTTCATAATTGATTCAGATATTGTCAATAAATCGGAGCGCTACGCGGCATTATGAAAAAATTGCAATGCAAATAAATTAATAATAGGTTCTTTATTGCAACTTCTCGTGCAGATTGAAACGCTCAAAGTGAGCATTATAACTCTGGTGTCAAAGGCGTTCGTACATAAGAGTGAGCACATTTCTAGTGAGATTGTAATCGTACATCTGAGAAATAAATTACAATATTCATATCAATGTAATTGCCATTACATGTTTTATTACATCAAGTATTTAAACACATTCAAAATTAATTAAGTTGTTTATCACTATTACTGCGTCAGGGAATTATTTAACATAGCAAGCGTATATTATAATTTAACAACTTGACTTTCACTTAAAAAATAATTTGCTATTACGTTTCAGTTTAAATATTTAATATGGTAAATATGGTGTAAAAAAAGAGTACATATACTAAAAAATAATAACATTTAAATACTAGGCCATAATGCGTTCTGTATTAACAGAATGATGCAGAAATGCGATATGAAGTGTGCTAATTGTTATGATCAATAGTTAAAATTGTTATCGATTAAATAAATAGTTGTAGATAGTGTTCTATTATCTGCTCATCGTTTGTGTAAATAGCAAAGAATTCAATTTCAATAATTGATGCAATGCATATGTGATTGCAAACAATTTTTGCAGTTGCACTGTAAAATGGATGCAAAAGCCGTTCAAAAGTGAGTGTGTTTTTTTTTTAATTGTGAGAGCGAAATTCCAACAGAATAAATAGTAAATTGCAAACAAATAAGGTCATTTCAATGAAACACCGCGACACTTTTGTGATATATGAACACATGTATACATTATTTTTTTCCGGATTCTACTAAGGGGCATATTATATAACTGCGCGTTTTATACATTTAAACAAAATTCTGTTCCCCTATGCTCATTGTTAAGATATTGTTCGTAACTTCGTATATGTTTTATAACTCAAATATTCTCTCCATTTAAATAAAAAAAAAGGTTTGCTGCATAATATGTAGCCCCTTTAACTATGTACCTTTGAATGCACTTTGTATAATGTTTGTTCATATTGTCATGTTATGCATGAACTGACCTTAAAATAAATCAACTTGGTGGGTTGGTGTGACTAATTGTGTTTTCTTGTATAAAACGGGTGGACGTTAGTCATACAGTGTACTAAAAACACTCCTCTATATAAGACTTTAAAAATTAAATTACAAAAGCGTTTAAACACTGTGTGCACATGGTTGAATCTCTTAGCTACACCTTTTTTTCCATCCCAAGACCAGCACATAACGGCACAGTGAAACTTTGTGTTAACAGTTGTAAACAGAAGAGTCCGTACGGCATTGAGCAGATAGGCATCGCCGAAACCGAGGGGTCTTTATTTAAAATCATTTAAGTAGACGCATGTTCCGATTCACCCATTGATACATATTGTTGACTAATAGAATAAGAATACAAGCGATGTTTGTCTTAAAACTGAATGAAAACTAAGATATCCGTTATGGACAACCGTGTATCCGATTGTAATGTCGTCCGAATATTTATTCATTTAAATTGCCAAACATCTTAAAACTGGCCGTATCATGTGTCGTTATGTGAATTTATACATAATGTATTAATGAATTATGAATTGCTCATAAAACTGTTTGTAAACAAGTATCGGAATAAAACACAAATATGTGACACTTATTACTGCCACGGAATCTCACAGCACCAGGGGTACGAAATATTTATTATAAAACCAAATCATATTAAATATAATATCTAGGAGTTTATGTTGTGCAAATTAAGAGGTTACATGTTTTTTTGTTGTAATCAACATGGGTGGGATATTGTAAACTACATTTAATGTGGGTCCATGTAAGTAAAATATACATCACTGACACACAAAACTGAATACATGCAAACACGCAATTAAAAAATTATAAAAACATATTAATATTCCAACGGGTACGAACCTTCTCTGGGCGGCGTAGAGGACTGGTGGTACGAGGGCATGGAGAAGGGATGCGCGGGGCCGCCGTGGTTATAGGAGGTCGGGGACATCGACATAGAGTTCATGGAAAACGGATATCCGGTGAGTCCCCGGGACGCCTGCGCGGAGAGGCCACCATCATATTGACCGCCGTGCGGATGGCCCTGGTAGGAACTGCGGATACCCCCGTACGCCGGATGCCCCATTCCCGGCCCGCCCATACCCTGGCTTTGCATCTCCATGAACGCCGACTTCTGGTGCTGGTGCGCCATTTCCGGGTCCATGCCGTCCGGAATGCCGCCACCAATGTTCAACATATCTTTATAGTATACGGACGCCACTGTTACGCTAGCACTAAAACAATAAATAAAATGATAAAAACACCTCGGACGTCACGAACGCACGAAGAACGTCAGGTCGTTTCGTCTATACGTTTCCGATCATGGTTTTAACCGAATTCTTGCAAACCTGGGCAGACGATGCGCCGGTAACGTTAAAAATTTAAAATAGCACTAAAGATAGTTCGCAGTCAGTGTGGTTGCTGATCGTTTGCTACTGCTGATGATGATGAAGACTATGATGCCCCCGTGTGACGGAGGTTACACGCCGTGATGTAGCTCATGTCCGGTCTGTGTATACAGACGAGTGTTTACACAATTATCGCTTTACACACTTCGCACTTGTACAATTACAATCACAGTAAATGCGCTTTAATTAATTAAATTGCGTACAGTCCGACTGTTAAAGCAATTGTGTCACTAATCTGTTTTAATGAGGTCCCAAACACTGATCACTGTGTGATTATTCTGTAGCAATTTTCGTCATCCGACGTTCTCCCTTTAATACAGCTAATAACTCCAATTCTTGCAACCGACTTGATTACGGGTAATTTTGAGATAAATATGGAGGTACAACTGATCATCTACCCCTTAACTACTCACACAAACTCAACAAGCCCAGCACTTAAATCAACACAAAAATCTGTTTTGGGCATTGCGAACACCCGATTTGCATACTACGCCCCGCCCAGTCGCTGGTTTAAATTCCCCGATTGGTCCGACGATGACACAGCATACAAATGTACACGACAGCATTAAGAATCGGCTTTCTTATTCGCTGTCAACGCTCGGTGTATCTTTTCCACTTTTATCCAATATCATCTGTTAAAATGTTATAACAAATATCTTGCCAATTCTTTCGATTGCCAAGCTGCTTTCAACTGTTTTGTATGCAGCAAAGTATTAATATTAAAAAAAACAAATAGCACACAGTTTCCCAGTGTAGTAACGTCTTTAGCATAAATCATGAAACACGATTGTTTTGGTGAGCATATTATAAGTTGCACGGATGGGTGATTTTCGGTAATTAAAAGTATTGTGATAAGCATTTTGTCAATTCGCGAGTAGACTAGACTTTAAACGCGGTCGCCCAGGTTGTGAAAAAATCTGATTTGCTGCATTGAACTGTAAATATGGGCTTAAAAATTACCGGTAAATCAGAAGCCGTTATTTTGTTTAATTTCTTTATTTGATTTTCTTCTGAGTAATTTTTCACGACATTCATCCTTTCATATATTTTAAGACAAAGCAGATATGTTTATTTCGCAAACAAATCAAAAACACAATATATTTTACAGCAGCCAAACCAGTACTTCTAATTTTAGTTTAGTTTGAACCTAATTATTTAAGCTCGATTGCGTCGAAAGTACTTGCTACTTATTTGAAACGCTCTCGAGTCCGTTTCCTGGGCCTAAACCAGTACTTGGTGTCTTTGGGGGAGATCTAAAGAACGCTCCCACAACGGGGATCGAACCCGTGACCTCCCGATCGCTAGGCGGACACCATATCCATTACACCAAGGCGACCTATTAGTACTTCTAATAATGGTAATATTAATAATAAATGAAATTTATAATAATAGTACTAAAATAGGATTTAGTATTATGATTACGCTATTCTCACAATTATTATATAAAGAATTAAAAAAAAACACACAATTTATTTATTTAATATTTTTGGTCGTCCAAAGTGAACTTATTAAAATATTGTATTTCGTAAAAGTAGCATATTCCCCCAACAAATGTCTTACTGTACGCAAATACTCTGAAAAACATAAGGAAATAAATATTATCAACAAATTACGGACTGAAAAGGGACTTAGCGACATGAAAGATAAATCAAAGAAAGTTTAGTCACACCCATCTGTTATTTTCTAGCAGTTTTCATAAAATTGAATTGACCAGTTACAGACGACACTAACACAATTTAGGCGCCTATCGGTTTTCCCTTTACCGGTGCGAACGTACGATTTGCACTAATGTGAAAAAAGCGCATTGTCTTTCGTTTCCGCAGTATAGACGTACCGCCAGACCCCGCGATATTCGGTACAGGAAGTTGCACGGGGGACATGTGCGAAGAACAATAACCGAAATTGAGAGATAATATCTTACAAATAAACACCCGATGTCTTTGTACTTTCCCATATTCTATCGATAAGTTATGACAACTGCAATAAACTGCTAAAGGGACGCCTGCTCGCAGCCCATCTCAGTTGGTTTTAATGTGCACATAACCTAGGTGGGGTTGTTTGGTTGCAAAACAATGTTTTACTGTTAAAATATAGAACATGTGTATTATTATGACTTGCACAATGTACATCGCCAGCATAACAAAACAAACAACGCATGATTAAGAAGATTCATGTTAAAAATGTAATTAAGTTGTTAATATAATGTTCACTTGTTTGTTTCAAATACCGATTTGTTTCGATAAATGTTGAAAGAAAATGCAAAATTGTTTGAGAATACATACAAACTATTAGTAAAAACAAATAACGACAACAACAAAAACAGCGCACATTTGCACGAGTTTTATTATTTCATAAACAGAGTTTGCCTAGAACCTAAACATCATACCCATAAGCATGCAGTAAATGTTGCTCGAAGCGATCATTCAGAAGTAGATACATTTGTTAGTTCGAAATGCCTAAATTATGACACTATTATAAAGATACTATGTGATATATAATATTAAAGACAAATAAACAAATAAAGCTAGTATTGCCAGATATATGAAAGGGAATAAATACTGGAATTAATATTGAATTTAAAAAAAGGAAAAAAAAACAGCAATATAATAATTCAACGGTTTTTGCTGGTGGATTGGATAAATTATATTGTACTTCAGTTGTTGCCATGGTAGTGGTGTTTTTGATGGATAATTTGTGGTGTTGTGGGGTTTTCTCTTGCTGCTGTTGTTCTCGTTGATACATTTCAAAAGATACACAGTAACTGAATTCAAGCTCAGTAAACGCGCGGACAGTACAACCATGGTTGGCATTTCGAAATACATCGCCGCGGTTGTATCCCAACAGTTGCAGATGGCAGCAACAAGGAGGGATAACACGAAGGGCAATCATAAGAGCGCCATCATTCAATTATTCGGCTTCCCAATGTTTGACCGGTTAAAAACCACCGTTCAAAATGTCATTTTTGGAGTCATGCTAAATGTCAGAGATGCTGCAAACTCGACACGAAAAAGGCCACCAACGGAAAAAATCCGAACTAATCCGAACATCGCATTTTTCCCGTCTACAAATACCAACATACCTCAGGAGCCATTCATTCAGAGCAGCATATTTTCCCCTCTGTATTTTTCTTGCTAATAATGATGGATAATTTGAAAATGACTCGTTAAATGACCAATTTAAGCATATGATTACTTTAAATAGCAATTGGTGCTCGCTAATACCCGCCACGTGGTAAACGGTTTAAGCTAATTTCCGTATACAATACGACCGCTGCTGCTTACAAAGTGGCGATGAAGAGCTGGATTATTTAAATGTCGTGCGTTGAAAATTAGAACATGATTGATATGCGCGACCATTGGCCGAAAATACAGATGTAAATAGCATAGGGTTACAATGAATGCTTGTGCACTGTATTAGCCACTAAATAGTGTGACCATTGGCCAAAAATACAGATGTAAATAGCATAGGGTTACAATGAATACTAGTACACTGCATTTGCCACTACACCCTAGGCCAAAAATACAGATGTAAAAGCACATGGTTACAATGAATACTAGTACACTGCATTTGCCACTACAGATTGTGATCATATCCCTAAAATACAGATGTAAATAGCATAGGGTTACAGTGATTGCCAGTGCACTTTAAAAGTGCACTGGCAATCACTGTAACCCAAAGTTTATAAGCCAGAACATATTTTGTTGTTTCAATGAAACATAAACTTTTATATTCATTGAATCACTTATGTTTCTTTCTAATAAACAGTACTTAATGTCGCTTTACGACTCCGTTCTGGTAAAAACTTAACCTACTATCATATTGTAAGCACAAATGTATGCTTTAGAAAATTCACATTAATGACTTGTAAATGTTTCGTTATAAGTGAATTGTTGTTTCTTAGTTTTACATACATTTTCATCTTTTACTTAATTTGGAATTTCATTCCACTTAAAACAACGTCTGAACATAAAATAGCTGAAGCGAAATGAAAAAAGGACGAACTGGCGACGCGATGACCAAATCCACGAACAAATGACGGCAACAAAATTATTATAACTGCAATTTTAAGGCACGTTTGAAACGTACATCTCCCCTCAGATAACTATCGACAGTCCGACGGTGCGAACAAGTGCTCTAGGCCCCTGTCATACTCGATAATTGTACATAATTAATGGCAAAAGGTGTAATAATTGCTGCAACGCACAAAACGCTGAGCATATTTGGCAATTCAAGGCGCGTCAAAATCTTAACCGTGTTTTCTTTTGATTGCTATCGGGTACTTTCGATTTCCTTTATGTCTTCTTAACACCAGCGTTCCCGAGTCCTTTATGGGCCTTTGTAGTCCCCCACGCAAGGTTTCGAACCTGGTTGCACAATGTTAGACGCCCCAACAATTGACGCTCGTAGGTATCCTTGACGCCCACCCCCTGGGAACGACAGCGCGGTAAATGTTTGTATAGATCACTTGCACACCCTTGAAAAAACTTCGAATCTAGTCAACAAACAACATTCAAAACAAACAATACCTCTAATCGAAGGCTATCGCCGTGATGCAGCCGATAAAAGTTGATGAGAAAAAATAAAATTCCTTACGCAACATTTGCTTGCCGGAAAATTTATTTTCCAAACAATTTAAGTCTGTGTTTGTGTTTAAATAGAAAAAAAACATGGTAGCATAGATATTCGTATTTACCATAAGGTATTTCGAATAAATGTAAATATAAGACATATCAGATTGATCTCGTGGGATATTATGACCACGTCCACAATGTATCTCGCTCAGAGTGTCTTTCAATAAAATGTATTTAAATAAAAGTAGAAAATCATCGGGAAAATGCCACAAACGTATAGAGCCGGTGTTCATATAACGATCAGCCGTAAGGTTCGATCAGCCTAAATCTTTTACTAGCGCGATCTAACTCATTTGTTTATACTGAAACAATAATTATACATGTACTTGATTTATATGATTCAAACACAACATAAGTTAAATCACTTTTAAACAAATTTATTTTAAGACATACCTTTACTTGAACCATTGATCGTACGTTACGCTGAGCATTGATTTTGCTAGATTTGTATCTAGATAATTATTCTAGTGAATTTATAATAGTTTATAGAACAGAACAGAACAGAACATAGTTTATATATATATATATAGTAGTTTATATACGTCTAATAGTGTAGTTTATATATTGTCAGATTGCACATGAAATGGGGATCAAAAATGAGACATTGTCTAACTCTTTCAGTGTTCATGTCTTCATTGACTATATACCAAGTATTCCATTTGTCACTTTCTAAGTTAGTTATAATTATATAGGTACACATTTTAAGCCTGTATGCAATGTACATATTATTGTTTTCTTTCAAACAGTCGTTTTACACGCGATGGTTGTCTTCAGAAGCTTTCTCGAAGTCATATTGTGGGTGAATTAAATTGAATCACTGCCATTTGAAGAAGTGTGCAATTCTCATGTATTTATTAAAAGAACGTATTTTATCGTTTGTGCTTTTACCATGTTAAATTCAAGTGTTTTTTTTCCTTATCACCAGCTAGACTTAATGCATGTATTAAAAGACACACTTAACTAAAGTCATGCAATTAAAACTTAAACGGCAAGCGAATGGTGATATGTGTTTATTGCATATTTATTTAATTTTCTGCACTGCGTATCAATACATTCATATTATAATAAGGCTCGCAAGACAGTCATAAGAGTCGTCCTAAACATAAGCATTGCGTCCATCATTCGTTTCAATATTTTGTCAAATGCTTCTTGAAGTCGTGAAGTTCTCAAAACCAGCGGGTTTCCAAGTGCCCCACTTCATTAACGCGACAAGCGGGGCCTGCTGCAATTCGTTGCCTTCGGGGCGAGTTGCGCCCCTTTCAAATTGTAAGTCCTCGACCACTAGGGGGCTCTGTTCAGATCAGTTTGATGAGTTTTGCTGCATCACTTCAGCTTTTGAATATAGCAGGACGATACCAGCGTCGCTCTTTAGAACTCAGCAGGCTTTTGGAAGGTTAGAGCGCGCCGACATTGTAGTCTCGTAATGAACATCACGTTTATTGGCCAGCTCGCGAGAGTTCGTTTGTGAAGTCTTTATACTGCTATTATTCTCACAGTTTCTCAGCAAATAAAAGTTCTCAAGGAGAATTCCGCCCTTTTCACGTACTTGCAGACGCTACGTCTGGTCCTTCTGTTTAGCAACCGGTTGCAGCCATTTTGGTCGCTCCGGGAAACAAGAATATTGTCGTCTGCTACTGTTGAACAATAAAACTGTGTCGTAACAAACGCAAATTTTACAGATTCAAGGAATTTTTTATGTAGCTGTATGCTAATAACGCCTAAAAAGTGCATTGAACACATTCAAATAATGATTAATTGGTCAATAGCAAGAGAATGGTACCAATTCACGAAACGCTCCTTCGAGAAAATACCTAAATTGTAAAATGCAAATTTAAATAAAACACAGTTGTAATTGATTTCTGAAATTCATTCCAGTGGACCGTGTTTACTATATTTTAAGACATCTGTAAACGCGGCTTCCCAAACAAGTCATTAAATGATTGAAATTCAAGAAAGTATTAAATCTCCAAACGATGGAGTAGAGTTTATCGTCTGCATGTTTTCCTTCCAGGTCTGGGAACGCCCACTCCATTCAGGACTCCGTGCGCACGGAGGTTTATGGGTGCTCGAAGCGATATATATCAACAGTGAACAATAGAGTCACATTAAATGTCACCGGGGCCACGCCTTCCTCTGAAACCAGAAAGATTTGCATCCCAGAGGCATCTTTATAGACGAACATCGTGGGTTTTGGTCGTACCCGCGTTTGGGACGTCAGGCCGCTAGTATTAGGACAAATGGTTCATAGGCCGTTAGAATAAGGACAAATGGTTTACAGGCCGCTTGAATTTAGACAAATGGTTTATATGCCGCTAGAATTAGGACAAATGGTTCACATGTATCTAGAATTAGGACAAATGGTTAACAGGCCGCTATTATTAGGACACCTGGTTCACAGGCCGCTAGAAAAAGGACAAACTGGTTCACAGGTCGCTAGAATTAGGAAAAATAGTTCACAGGCACAGGCCGCTAAAAAAGGGTCGCTAGAATTAGGAAAAATTGTCCACAGGCCGCTATATTTAGGACAATTATTAACAGGCCGCTAGAATTAGGACAAATGGTTCACAGGCCGCTAGAATAAGGACAAACGGTTCACAGACCGCTTAATTATGACAAATGGTTAACAGGAAGTAGTGTCCGTTTTTTGCTCTAAGCTTATAAGTTGAGCATTCAGTAATGTTCAAACAATGTGAAATGTTTAGTTCTTTTGCGCACCATTTTTAGTTTTTCGAGATGCTGAAACTTTTCTTTGGCCTTGACAGCTTCTTACTTGTCCATTATTACTTGTCAACACAGCCATACTGAAGACATTGACTGTTTTCTTGAGTTGCTTGTAAGCATAACATACACATGGCAAGAGGTTACGTGAATTGGGGTCCCGGATTGACAACTATGAAAACTGTTATATGAGTATTTGGCTTATATCGTCTAAATGTATGGTAAGGCTATCTTGGACTATATCTCACATTGCATTTCGTTCATAGGACGCAAGACGCGAGGAAAGACGTTAATATTTCTAAGCACAGTCGCGTATTCTTTCATCAACTAACTTACTGTTGTTGCTCATTAAACACTGCATTATCTAACGACTTTTTCAAACGTAAATTTTATAACGTTGATGAAATATTTTAATATTTTTCACACCTTTTTACGCACAATGATTTCATTTGGGATGAAGCCGAATCGAAGTGAAAATCGTAAAGCAATTTTGAGAAAGATATACAAAGAACGTTTACCACTTTTTACCCCCGCTGAAAGCTAAGGTCGCCGTGGCGTAGTGGATATGGTGTCCGCCTAGCGATCAGGAGGTCACGGGTTCGATCCCCACTGTGGGAGCATTCGTTCGATCTCCCCCAAAGACACCAAGTACTGGTTGTAGCTAGTCCAAGGAAACGGACTCGAGAGTGTTTCAAATAAGCCTCAGGCTTTCTATGCAATCGAGCTAAAATAAATAGATTTAAACTAAACTAAAACCGGAGGGATATAGAATTGGCGTTGTCCGTCCGTCCGTCACAAACTTTTCAGGGCTATATCTCAGAAACTAGATATCAACATGAAACTGCGTGTGTGTATACCGGTAGTTATCAATGAGGAGAAGTTCCATGCACAAGAACCATAACCCTACACTTTTTAAATAAAGTTATTGCCCTTTTTTTGTAGGATGTAACGTTTCAGGGCTATAGCTCTGATACCATTCAAGATTTTAAAATGAAACTTCATGGGTGTAATGTCACTAATGAGGACAAGTGTCATGCTTAAGAGCCATTACCCTACACGTTCTTAAATAAGGTTATTGTCCTTTGTTGATTTTGTATGATGTAACTTGTCAGGGCTATATCTCAAATACGCTTCAAGATTTCAACACGAAACTTCATGGTTGTATAGAGTTCAATGAGGAGAATTGCAATTCATACAAACAATTACCTCACACTCAATATGTTTAACCCATTAATGCCGAGTGGACTCTCCCATCCTTCTAAATTGGATCAATTTATTTCCAAAATTAGGGATGTCTAGTATATTTATTTCTATATTTAAAATATTTCTTACAGAAATTCCTTCAAGCAAACAGCATAGACCCTGATGAGACGCCGCATCATGTGGCGTCTCATCTGGGTCTTCGCTGTTTGCCAAGGCCTTTTTTTCTAGACGCTAGGCATATATGGGTTAATGAGTATACCGTATATCAAGGTGTTTGCATCCAGACATTTACAAAATGTATGTGGCGGGGTATATCAATTCAACGAATTTGCTTGTTTATGTTCAAATCTGACACCAAAATGAAAAAGGGCGAAAAGTTAATATACGGTATATGGTTTAATATAATTCGCAGTAAAGTATCACACTACAGTGGATAATTTTTTATTTTTTTTTGTTATCTATAACATAATATATATTATATGTAATGTAAGTTGAAAATAAAAGCATTATGAAATGTCATTAATATTGCATTTTTATTCTGGAATATTACATTGGTGACAAATTTTTTATAAAGCCGTCTTTACAACTGAGCTCGTTTTTACGACCGATTACTCCTTTGTTGAAAACAAAGAAAAAAACGTATACATCTGACCTTTTTTTCATTTGATTTTATGTAAAAATAAATGAATGTATTTTCTTTACGTGAAGGCCAAGTTCCGGCACGGCTTTTATGTGAGCCATGCAAATGGGTCCATGCCATATTGCCATATACGGCTAGCGTAGCGCCAGACCAGCCAGCGCAATCGCACAGTCTGGTCAAGAGTTATCAGAAATTACGCTGTCCGGTATAATGTCAAGCAAGGTTTCTTGGTCTCATAAGTGGCGTGCGAGTGTGTGTCTGTGCGTGCGAGTGTGTGTGTGTGCGTGCGAGTGTGTTTGTTGAATTTCATGACGTCCGCCCGTCCTTTCACCCCGGTACCGGGTGATGGCTCGTTTTGTTCAAGCACCTCAATTAATTGACTACATGCAGTATGTAGACTCTTAGAAAATTGGAACGTTTTATGAACCTACCCTACATGTTTTTAATGTTTTGCTTATTGTTTTTTTGTGTGTGCAAATGTACCAACCGCAGAGATAAGCGGACGGTCGATAGGGACCGACACGCCAAACTAAGCGGTTTCAACGTGCCTCGGAGAATCTCGGGGGACAGAGCGCCTTTGACACGCAAACTGATATGTTTCTAGTTCTCTAAGATTGCCGTAGCGATTTACAAACAACTGCATTGAGGCGACGACATATGTGAAAACATTACTTTGAACGCGGAAAAGACGAACAAAACAGGTGGGAGGGCACGGAGAAAATGCTATTTCTTAAGTCGTTTTCTATTTTGAAGCCTGCTTTATTCGCCTGCGTTTCATTTGCATTGAAAACCAATCAGCCTCCCTTAACCTCTTTGCCTCTCTGCCGTTAAAGACAAACGAGTCTGAATTGATGTCGAGAAAAATATGAAATCCAAACACACGTGAATTATTACTTGATGTTCTTGGTGACATCGCAGTTTTGTTAGTTTTAAAATTATATTTCAAATACTAGCATTTAAAATTGCGTTGCAAATCAGACTTCAAAGTTTTCAGAGATAAAACAATCTTTGTACATGGGTGGTGTTGTCAGATTAATTTCATTAGAAATATTCGAAGAAAAAAAATACACAAGGACGTGAAAAACGCTGGTTTATATAACGTCCACTTTTGATTAATTTAATTACAATTCCGTGCTATAATTAATGTTTACTTTTTCTTTGTTTTGATTTTACGGGAATCAAGTAGCTGGAAGTCACGTAAGAAAACAGTTTTGTCACATATTATATTACTGTAATTACCGTTCAAGAGCCAGTCATATGAGATAGTGGTATCCAGTCAGCACTCGGCAATATAGATGAGCCCCGCTCTGTGAAAAGTAGGTTTAATGCATGTGCGTAAAGTGTCGCCCCATATAAGCCTGTGCTGTCCACACAGGCTAATCAGCGACGACACTTTCCGCTTGTATGATATTTTTCGTCTCTTCTTAGCAAATATCCAGTTAAGGGGGAAAGTGTCGTCCCTGATTATCCTGTGCGGACTGCACAGGCTAATATGGGACGACACTTTACGCACATGAATTATCACCCCCCCCCTTTCACAGAGCGCGGCTCATATGTTAATTGAGTGAATTCACAAGTTAGACTTTCAGCAATAAAACTTATTTCGCCGCCATGGCTTGTGCAAAGTATATGTTATATACAGCAAACTGTGGCTTATTTATCGAATAACTCCATTTTAATAATAGCAAATGATAATCGACATTAAATTCATTGTTTATTTTTTAACGGCGAAGTATGCAATGCGGAAAGATTATAGTAAGATCATTTAACCATTGTTTTGTTTTTGGTACTGAAATCTGGTAACGCTTTCTTTACATCCGTTCCATCAAATTTCGAGGATCTCTGTATCACATTCACATGATATAAATAGATTCCACCATTACTTACATAGGAGAAATAAATGTTTACTGACCCTTTTAGGAAGTAAATCTGACATATATTAATAAATACTTATTTAGTTGAAATTTATCTTAGACATGTATATGTTCCACAAAGTAACACATGATTTAATGACATCCTTTTTGCATCTTTACAAATGTTCTCTTCGATCTTTCACTGGTCCGACTGGAACAGTACAATTGCATCGGCCAGCTATCGGCACTTCCATAATTCCAGCACTATGCTGTCATTATATCCTTGAAGTTTGCAAAGTACTATTCGTAAAGCAACACTAAATGTGAAGCATAGTTTAAAAAATAGATAAGAAATGAGCCGAGCTTTGGAAAAACATGGCTTTTATGAAAGTATAGAAAATACGGCATTTAATAAGAAATAATATAGGCTTAAACAAAGGCAGATATCAATATAATTGTCTACCTCGACCTTAAATCAATCAATTAATATCAAAGATCTATATAAAAAAAATTGGTCTGAATGGATGTTTCCAATCTTTGTATATTGATAGATCTTTGTTAATATCTCCGGCACTATTTACGCTAAAATNACTTCAGCTCATTTGCTGGTTTCGTGGTATCAACTGAAATGGACAAAATGTTATATACACAAGGGTATCATACAAATGAAACTTATCATGATTACCAGATCTTTGGACAAAAATCAGGGACGACACTTTCCGCCTAAACTGGATTTCGTTTACAAGAGACTGCCTTTAAAGGAAAAAATCCATAAACGCGGAAAGTATCGTCCCGGATTAGCCTGTGCGGACTCCACAGGCTAATCTGGGACGGTACTTTACGCTCATGCATTTATCTCGGTTTTCTCAGAGCCAGACTCAAATCTCTTCTGCTACGGTTGATTTTTCGCAGACGACTCCGATTTGGCAAATTAGTAAAGTCCTCAGTCATAACCAATTACGCGTTGTCCTATCCCATAATTGGCATTTATTGCGACAATGTCCGAAGTATCGCCCGTCTCTTTTCTAATCAAATTTTAGCCCCGATTAAACCCGGCGTCACCATCTTGGTAGAACACACTGGCGGTTAATTGAAGATCAAGTTCGAAACATTCCGGGCACAAATAATCAGCATATGCGCGCGCGGGCTGCGGCAGCGTAGAATCCGTCTTTAACAACAGCCATTGCGCTAATATAATAAGATCGCCGGCTAATCGTGTTATTAGGGGACATAAATAGGGCCCTAGGAGGGTCCCGTTGGGATTTCTAGTTAGCAACATGAATGGACTGGGAAGAGGGGATTTTCCGAGCATTGGACTAGGATTGATTTTGATATGCGGGTCTTGTTGGAGATGGGATGGGATTAATTTGTAATATATTCATCGCAGTGTTTTATGTTTAAAATTTCGATTGTTACAAATAAAGAAGATTTCAAGACGCCCATCTGTTCGATCTTAAGCGTTATTTAATATGTATTTTCCATACTTGAATACCTTCGATACTGCGGCTTGTTTTTCTTTCTGTACATCTGTTTTACTAAAGAAAAAAGAGAGGAAAAAACCCACTAGATGTTGTGAGAATAGTGTCGAATAATACCCGTTACCCAAATGCCATAATATGCAGCCAGTTAATACAAAAATTGTTACAATAAATGTAACCAATTATTCGTGGCATTTGGCTACATGGGTATGATTTTACAACAATTTGTAGTGGATCACTTAACACTGTTATATACCAAATCACAAATTTTACCAGTCATATCAGTGTGTGCTGTAAACATTAACTCACACTTTTCAATGTTAACCCATTTATGCCTAGCGCCTAGAAAAAAGGCCTTGGCAAACAGCGTAGACCCAGATGAGACGCCGCATAATGCGGCGTCTCATCAGGGTCTACGCTGTTTGCTTAAGGGAATTTCTGAGATAAATATAATAAAAATAGAAATACATATACCAGACATCTCTAATTTTGGAAATAAATTGATCCAATTTAGAAGGATGGGAGAGTCCACTAGGCATAAATGGGTTAAGCTGGTTTACCAGTACAATGATCACTAACGCCAGTAAGTGACTACTGTCCTTCTTGAATAAGAGGGTAGGGGAGATTGGCTGTAGAAACAGATTTCATTACCAATCCCACATGTTTCTGTGCCGAGGATCTACAGGTTGTCAAATTAGGATACAGATTATCCTATGTCCTATACTTTATTTGTGTCGCGTTCTGAGAAAACTGGGCATAATGCTTGTGCGTAAATTGTCAACCCAGATTATCCTGTGCAGTTCGCACAGGCTAATCAGGGACGACAATTTCCGCTTTTATGACATTTTTCGTTTAAATGAAGTCTCTTCTTTGCAAAAATCCAATTTAGGCGGAAATTGTCGTCTCTGATTTGCCTGTGCGGACTGAACAGGCTAATCTGGGATGACAATTTACGCACAAGCATTATGCCAAGTTTTCTCAGAACACGCCACAAATAAGTATACAGATGTTTCCTATATCCTATACTTTATTTGTCTGATTGCCATTATTTATTACTTTGTTAACTAATTCGAAGTTTGTGCAAACGTGTTAAGTAATCTTTTATTTTTCTCATCATCGTTAAGCATCTGCATCTGGGAGTAGTTTTTCGATAGTAGGTAGTATTTTGAATGTTGTTTGTTTACGTTCGAAGTTTTTTCAAAGGTGTTCAATAAGTTTTTTACAAACATTTACCGCGCTGTCTTTCCCAACAGGAGGGCGAGAACGATACCTACGCGCGTCAATTGTTGTGGCGTCTAACATTGCGCAACCAGGTTCGAAATCGTACGTGGAAGACTACAAAGGCCGATAAAGGACCCGGGAACGCTAGTGTTAAGAAGGGTTACCCGAGAAACCAATATATGCGATGTTTTTTTTCTGAAAGATATTTAAATATTTGGCATGGCCCTGTGCTGTGTGTGTGTGAGAGGGGGGAGCCGAAGAACCCGCAGGAAACCCCACCTGTCCGGTAGGGTGGCCACCAACATATATGGAAGTACCGCGGCTATGAAATTACAATATCAGGACTAAAATTTATAAATGAATACACAATCATGAAAAACATAGCTAAACGCATGGAATAAGTTTAACTTTACACGAATAAACAATTCTTGACTACAATAATGCATTTGTGAAAATACAATTCGAAAGGCTGCATAATTAACACTTTCGTAATTCTTACGCAGCTAACGTCGCAATAGGTCCGAGAATCGGACAATGTTCACATATAAGATTTTGCACATGGACATTATTTTGTTATTGTCATATTTGTGTAAGGAAACTATTAAACATTGCTTTGATTAACATTTATTTATTGTGTATTCGATTAAATGATAAATTTGTTTTATTGGGATCCAAATGGTACAGAACAGCGTTAGAAGCGCGTCTACGATCCCAGTCTCTGGGTGGAACCACGTGTCATAAATCATATCAAATAATTGGATGAGATATATTAACAAGGCCCAACGGGCAAATACAACATCGATATTTTAATCAGAATTCTGAGAGATTTCTGAAGATTCCCCTCGTAGAAAATTACGGCGTAATCGCTCGACGCGCAGTCTGGTATTCTATAGCGGCGGCATCGCAGAACCAGTCCCATTATTCACTTCCGGTTAAAGATGGCGGACATGAAAGATGGCGGATGTCGCAAAAAGAGACACATAACCGTATCTGATAATGTTGACTTGATCTAATATGAAGGCTACTTCATTTAAAAGTGATTCCAGCGCTGCCTCGGGGCAATACATGATGCACAATTTACCGCCGAGAAAGAAAACGGATTTCGAAGCGGAAGTCGCCTCACTTTGGAGGAAAAAAGCATAAATACTCGAGGAAGCTGCCACAAATCGGCGCGTGCCTGCATGCGCTTATAAAATATCGAAATGCGAGTGCTGTGATTTTTTGCGCGGCGGGGTACAGAAAAATATGACCACAAACAAAGGCGGTAATTGTTAGTAACGAGCTTTTAAAAAGACGCAGTGTCAAGCAGTTCAGATGGGTTCAGATGGACGTACCCTAAGAAATAAACTGCGCCCGAAGCGGTTCGCATCTAGAAAAATGTTAATCCCTTCATTAAATATAGTGTAAAAATATTGTACTGAAAACTCGATTCAATATTCATGCTTTCTTTTACTAATACATACATGTTTAGTACTACCACAACCTATGGCTTGAAACATTAAGTTTTCTGTAAAGGTTGAACATTAGTTGATTTTTGTGCGTAATCCGGATCTTTAACTCAATTGGGATCTTACCTTGAGGCGTTATGAGAGAACAGTTTTGCTGTCTACAGAAAAAGTAATGATATAAAAAAAAACGTTAACACGAGATCAAAATCAGCCTATGAATAAAATTATATTTTAGCCGCGCTCTGTAAAAAAAAGGGCTTAATGCATGTGCGTAAAGTATCGTCCCAGATTAGCCTAGATAAGCGAACTGCACATGCTTATCAGGGAAGACACTTACCGCCTGAACTGGGTTTTTGCTTAGAAGAGACTTTCTTTAAACGAAAAATACCATAAAAGCGGAAAGTGTCGTCCATGATAAGCCTGTGTGCACTGCACAGTCTAATCTGGGTCGACACTTTGCGCACATGCATTAAACCCTCTTTATACAGAGCGCGGCTCATTTATATTATATATTGAAAAATTTAACATGTAATTCAAGCGATGAGCAAATTGATGAATATAATTTCGTTTCAATATCTGAGCAACTTGCTTCAAACAGGTAACAATGATTAGATTTTCCTACAATCAATTAAACAATTCCATCACCGTTCTAAGATCCTCTTCACATCAGCCGACACCGGGCCGGCTGTAACGCTGTCATTCCCGGACAGCCGCGGGGCCGGTCTGTCACCAGCATCCGGACTCTAAACGCGAACGTTTCATCGCGAAATATAAATCGTCAGTACCTGACCAACCGTGGACGATAAAACCATAATAAAACTAAACTCAACAGCGTTTGAACACATAGCCATCGACATTTACTGATTTATTCTACTCGTCGGCTCAATGGGAATGTTGCAATATTTGAGGAAATAGAAAAATATGCTCCGCTTGAACCTTCGTCAATCTTGTTCTTAAGACAGTTTTCCTGCGTGCGTCTCGATATCAACAATGGCGGATCAACGGCGCGTGACTATCGCTTGAAATACCCGGATGATCAAAGCGCCTACCTGACTTAGATGATGGCGACACGAAACAAAAACAAGCGTTTGAATGCAGAGATTGATAGCGCAGTCGTTTTTGCGACACAGATAATGAAACTGTAATATTTTAATTCGAATCCACATTAACGCGGCTACAAAGTGTTTAGAGAGAAATCATCTAAATACAAACACGCGAGTGCAAAACGACATTTGTTTCCAATCAGATTTCTGAATCAAGGTGCGCTTGCGTTCGTTGGAAATGAACTTAACATGGGAAAATAAATAAACGTGTCGATAAAACCCATTATCATATTTATATTATTACAATATATTATAGTTATGCAAAAATGTTAAAAATCAAAATTTCCAAAAAAAAAAATACTCAAACGTAAATTAATTCGTATCTTAACATTTTAGATTGCTGTATATGGGAATCCAGCAACGAAAGAGAATAAAATCAAACTGATGACACGTTCTCACTGATTTACGCGACAGGCTGCACACCACTCTATATTCCCAACCCCGTCCGACCACCTAGGTTGGCGGTCTAGAGGGCGCTCATTTTTGTATCGCGTATCTACGTGTACAATGGGACTCGACAGATCTAAGTACGGGTAATTTGCTAAATTTATTGTCTGTGATTTTTCATCACTTTTGACACCTCGACATGTGAACAAATGAAACTATTTGTGTCGCATTTTGAGAAAACTGGGCATAGTGCTTGTGTGTAAATTGTCATCCCAGATTGGCCTGTGCAGTCCGCACAGGCTAATCAGGGAAGACAATTTCCGCTTTTTTGGATTTTTTCGTTTCAATGATGTCTTTTCTTAGCGAAAAACCAGTTTAGGCGGAAAGTGTCGTCCCTGATTTGCCTGTGCGAACTGCACAGGCTAATCTGGGATGACACTTTACGCACATGCATTTTGTCCAGTTTTCTCAGAACACGACACATGTATGAAGCTGAACTTAGATAAAGTAGAAGCAGCAGCCGAAGCAGTTTTATAAGAAGAAGTTGTGTTACTGGTAGTAGTAGTAGTAATAGTATTAGCTGTTTTTTATGTTGTCGTTGTTGTTGTAGTTGTAGTAGTACGTATAGAAGTAGTAATTCAACCGCGTTGCCTACAATGTGCACATATCCAATGAAATAAGTGATGTATTGTTTGGGTACAAATGTATTTCTGTCTGCACGCAGACATAGTGGCATAGTGGTATGCAAAGAAAATCCGTGAAACTGTAATAAACACATTTATTTTATTTTAAAGTGTAAATGTAATGTTAATTGAGCGCTGAAGAGATGAAAACGCATTTACAAATATTCGATTATTTTGTAACTTGTCACTTTGGACGCCGTCAATGGCATAGCAGTTTATTTAAGACGAGACTATCAAAACACTTTGCAATGAATCATCGAGATAGAGATCTGGGGTCGACGGCAGTCAAGGAAGATTGGAAAATCTTCTGTCAAAGACTTGAACAAAACTTACCTGCTTGTACGATACCCCCACAAATTACCGCGTTTGACAAATCGAAATTATTCAATGACGTTCTATGCGGATTTTCAGAAAGTGTTTCATTGTTGTTGAATTGTACGTATGATTCACCATTTGACATAAAGCTATAACCACGTATCTTCGAAGATAGGTCAATAGTAGGTAAGTGTTTTTACCTCTCATCCCTTTTGTACTGTATTAAAACCGGTCCGCGATCGCCAGAGATTAACGCCAAACTCAATGTCGGCAATCCAAACGAAAAAACGCCATTGAGAATATCGAATTTGAAATATCTTCTGCTATAAAAGATGGAAGCCTGGTACACCGAAGCGTCCCGAATGACCTCACGTGATTAATGGCGTTCGAGGCGACACACCTTGAGGCTAAGTTTTAAGCCCTTGTGATGACACCGGACGGGCCAATATGTTGCGCGGTCACGCAATGCGTTACCAAAATTAGAACATAAAGTAATTGTACTTTTCCCCCCTGTTTAAATGTCTCAAAATGTATTTGTCTGTCTGTTTTGATTTTCATATTTATCTTATAATTAGCACAAGGTTGTAGTCGTATGCGTGGCATATTGACCTTTAGGGTCGTGCATATTCAATACTTGCTTTCTTAGATTTGTGAAGCGATTAAGCGAAATCTGTTGAAACTGTGACGATAATTATTCTAAACAAACATTTTTCCAACTAATTCATGAAAAGCTTAGATATATAAATGAAACAGGGCATTTGTAAGTCTTTTTTTTACTACTTCAACTGATTTTCCTAGACCGTTCATTTAACCCTTTGCATGCTGGGTAATTTGTCGTCTGCTTAAATGTCGTCTGCTGAATTTCTAAAATTAGCATTTTCTTCGATTTTTTTCAAAGAATACTATCATAATAGCAAACAGTTTGGATCCTGATGAGACGCCACGTTCTGTGGCGTCTCATCTGAATCCAAACTGTTTGCAAAAACCTTTAAAATCCGGTTCCAGCACTCAAAGGGTTAAATTGAAGCTAACAAAAAAAGCTTGCTCGGAATAGTCATGCTATTCGTGTTGTTTTATGGACTTAAGTAGCATATCTTTCATAGTAAACAATATGTAAATACAATGATAGAACATTAAGTTTCTGTCACTGAATGTAAACATCCGCTTTGTAGGCTAAAAGACCATACACACGTACATGACTTCCTAACATTCATTTATCATTAACAGCCTAAAACACTTAAGTGTAAAAACATTTATTTACCTGTTAAACAGTTTAATGTCTAACATGACCAACGAAAAGCAGTTTTATTGTTATTTATTTAAACTACGAAATAATAACAAATATGTGCCTAACTTATATAACTATCATTCACGAGCGGCGAAAAACAACATCGATACGATGTGCGATAGAATCTCGATTATCATACGATTTAATTTCATGCCACTTAATGTTAGTGTGTATAAATGTGTTAATATGGTGTTAACCGTAAGAAAATTGCACGATAATTGCACAAATTATATCAATTTGCGATATAAATTGCGATAACACAACTATGATCATAACGCACCCCAATACAGCAACAAAAGGGAGACAACTCGATAATTGCCGGGAAAATCGAAATCGATGAGAAACAAACCAGGCTTAAACATTGTATTATGTTTATGCAATTAATTTTGGACTAGGACTTTGGGCTTGGTCTTTAGGACGTAAATATATTTCCGTAACTGTAAATGATCATCATGCGTGCGGTTTTGGTGTTAATGTATTTTTTTCTCTTATATACATAGACTTTTGAACAGCATCGAATATTGTTTTTAAATAAAATTGCGATTTAGCAAATATACAAAAAATAAGTAAATACAGTGTTTTAATTAGAGTTCTGAAAAGTGATATTCATACATTGTAATTTATTTTATTTTTAAAATACATGAACATGAAGACTTTTAAATCATCGCCCTTATTGGATTAAAAAAAACTGTTTTGTCTGAAAAATTTGGTCAGCTTGAAAAAAAAAGATTATCATATGTTGTGCGCTGTAGCATCCGGAAATGACATGTTTACAAATAAGCAACACACATCTTCTTATGCAGAATTTGTATTGCAAATGGTTTAACTTAATAACGGATAAATTGACAATTCAAATGCCCATGTTTGCATGTACATAGGAGCCGCGCTCTGTGAAAACGGGGCTTAATTCATGTGCGTTAAGTGTCGTCGCCGATTACCATGTGCAGTCCACGCAGGCTAATCTGGTACGACACTTTCGCCTAGGCTGGGGTTTCGTTTGGAAAATACTTTTTTGAAGTGAAAAATTCTATAGAAGCGCAGAGTGTCGTCCCTGATAAGCCTGTACGGACTACACATTCTAGTCTGGGACGACACTTTACGTACATGCATTAAGCGCGGCTTTTATGAAGAATCTACATTTTATACTTGTACTCTTATCCATAAATGCGCTCATATTAAAAAAAAAAAAA
>VMBQ01002634.1:151497-206323 GCA_007657795.1 Dreissena rostriformis
AATGAAACAGTGTGCCGACAGTGAGACTAAGTGATAAGCAAGTCAGAATTTTACTGGAAAAAAATCTTAGCACACTAAGCCGGTATTCGCCCCATGCCCTTTAAGTCCACAAACTGGATTTTCGCTAAGTAGAGACTTCCTTTAATCAAATAATACAATAAAAGCAGAAAGTGTTGTCCCTCATTAGCCTGTGCATTTATTTTCCCCAGATACTGTCCCAAAGAGTCATTACTAATGTTGTCTGGAACTATATCCCGCGTGGGGGTACAGCAGACATTTCCGCCCCAAAGTAAGACAATATGAATCATGTTAGTCCATATAAGCTCTTTTATCTTTATCATATTCTTTTGTCACGAGCAACTTTGTTGCTTTCGTTTGCGCGTTCAACAAAAACAAACAAAAACAAGGCTGATCTATCGAACAGATTAGAGTGCGTAGGTTACGGAAATGGGATAATTATTAGACCCAAGTGAAATAAATACCCAAAAGTGAAAGCATACGGTACGCTATCATATTTCGGCTGATGAAAGCACGGCTGGTCTATGCTCGCCAACGTTCTCCGCTCTTGGCAGATGATATATTTGAATTCATATCCCGAGTAACGGGTGTAATTATTTTCAGCATTCATGAAAATCGCGACAAGTTTCTTGTCTATGTTGGTACATAATGAATGCGTCGGATGTTTGCAATATTTGTCGCAGTGGTCACTAATTACTTCGTACTTATTAGTTCATCCGTGATTTATCGAGTTTTACGATTGAAGTACAGAGAAAGCGTCATAATACTACTATATCATCCACATTCAAGTGCGTGTTTCATATTTATATTGTAAATATATTAATTTTCTCGGAGAGTTTATTTCGTATGGTATTGTACTGCATAACGATGGTTGGATATCGTTTTTTTTCCATCCGAGTATTCTCTTATGTCAAAGAGTATTTCTTAATTTATTAATACATACATATACATAAACATAACGAAATGATATCGTTAAATACACGCTTGGGTGAAACAGATTCACAGCGCTTACTCTATGACAGTAAATTTATTCTGAATTTATATGAGTATCATTTTATATGTTTTTTTTGAATGCTTAAACATTCATTATACATTCATTCTCATATAGATTCATATTTTTCCACTTTTTTAACTGCTCATATTCTGCAACTCGAATTGTTTCCCTAAAAAAAATGCGCGTTATTTTAACATTGATAAAGAAAAGAATACACTTTTTATGGCCCCGAAGGTGGGCATATAGTGATTTCATTTCCGTCTGTCCGTCTGTCTGTCTGTCTGTCTAAAAGTCCGTCACACTTTGCGTTTAGGTTTCGAAAAATGTGGAAAAACACTTTGCGTTTAGGTTTAGAAAAATGTTGAAAGAGCGTTTTTCGGGGGCATATGTCATCCTTTGGTGACAGGTCTTGTTCTAAATAAAAAAATAGCAAAAGACAACATAAAAACAACGCGTGGATATAATATTTGCCAAGAAAAAAAATAGTTTTAATAGCTTGATAGTCTTATTTAATAATATTAAATAAAAATATCAAGCTATTAAAAAGAGTTTTATAAGAGAAAATTATAGTTATCTTACAGGCGCTGTGACATGATGTACAGTTAGAAGGTGTGGAAACATGCAATTACTCAAAACAAACTGAAAAGTGACCCTCTGTGAAAAAGCACGGCAAAAGTAGATCTAACATTTTCAAAATAGTAGGGCAAAATTACGCCTAACATTTTCAGAATAGTAAGGCAAAAGTAGCGATTGTGCAATTACAAAGTAGGAATAGTATGTATATTTTGATACATTTGTTTCAACGAAAAGTATATGAGTCTCGTTCTGGGAAAACTGGGCTTAAGGCATGTGCGTAAAGTGACGTTCCAGACCAGCCTGTGCAGTCCGCACAGAGAAGACACTTTCCACATAAAATGTATGTTCGCTAAGAAGAGACTTCCTTTGAACGAAAAATACAACAGTCCTTGATAAGCCTATGTGAACTGCACAGGCTAACCTGGGACGGCACTTTTTGCACATGCTTTAAGCCCAGTTTTCCCAGTGCTTGGCTCATATGACAAGAGAGTTATGATGGCCTAAACCCTTTGCATGCTGGGAAATTTGTTGTCTGCTAAAATGTCGTCTGCTGAATTTCTACAATGAGCATTTTCTTTGATTTTTTTCCAAAGAATACTATCAGAATAGCAAACAGTTTGGATCCTGATGAGACGCCACGTTCTGTGGCGTCTCATCTAGATCCAAACTGTTTGCAAAGGCCTTCAAAATTCGGTTCCAGCACTGAAAGAGTAAAGTTTAACCTGAACACTGGTAAGATGAAGACCATACTTCTGCTAAAGCTTTGATGATAACGGTATCATATAAGTATCTGAGCCTCGTTCTGAGAAAATTGGGCTTAATGCATGTGCGTAAAGTGTTGTCCCAGATTTGCCTGTGCAGGCCGCACAGGCTATTCAGGGACGACATATTCCGCCTAGACAGGATATTCGTTTTGAAGAGACTTCATTTAAAAACAAATCCATAAAAGCGTGAAGTATCGTCTCGAATTAGCATGTGCAGACTACACAGGCTAATCTTGAACGACACTTTACGCACATGCATTAAGCCCAGATTTCCCAGAGCGATGCTCATCTAAAGCATACTTCTGCATTTGCAGAAGAGAGAGTTTATAAGCGGTACTTTTTCAACAGGGGTAAGTGCTATGGGATTTATATAGTATGACTCGAGTAGTGCAAACATAGTGTATGTTTTTATTTTTTATTTTATAAAAATTCTAGCCAATGCATGAACAGCAGAATTTTCAATGCTACATGTCCAATAGTCGGTATAAATCTATGCATAAGAATGTTTCAAATGCTTCTGTCTGAAACATTAATGTACCTGCTGGGGTTTCTGGTTTAATTGTGCAAGTATTTGTGTCGTGTTCTGAGAAAACAGGACAGAATGCATGTGCGTAAAGTGTCATCCAAGATTAGCCGGTGCAGTCCGCACAGGCTTATCCGGGACGACTCTTTCCGCCTAAACTGGATTTTCGCTAAGAAGAGACATCATTTAAACGAAAAATTCTATTAAAGCAGTAATTGTCGTCCCTGAATATCCTGTGCGGACTGCACAGGCTAATCTGGGATGACAATTCACGAACAAGCATTATGTCCAGTTTTCTCAGAACACGACACATTTGACGTCACATCCATTTTTATAGTTAATACAGAACGATGCAAGACTGATCACGATTGGACGAAGAAGAAAAGTGTGTAAAGAATGCATTCCCCTTACTTAACTAGCATGTATTCAATAAACTGCTTCAATCAAAGACTAAAATGTTCAAATAATATCTTTTTTAATAGCTGTACATCTTTAAAAGTATGAATTAAAGGCAGACTAACATACAGACAGACAGACACACGGACGGACGGACGGACAGACGGACGGACGGACGGACGGTCTGGCGGGCTGTCGGGTGGCGGGCTGACGGGCAGGCAGGCAGGCAGGCAGGCGAGCAGGCAGGCAGGACGGCAATCAGGCAGGCAGGCAGGCAGGCAGGCAGAAAGGCAGGCAGACAGGCAGACAGGCAGGCAGGAAGGCAGGCAGACAAGCAAACAGGCAAGCAAGCAGGCAAGCAAGCGGGCAAGCAAGCAGGCAGGCGGGTAGGCATGCATTCACGGATGCATGCACACTGGCAGGCAGGCAGACAAACAGGCATCCAAACAGGCAGGCAGGCAGGCAGTTGGGCAGGCAGGCAGGCTATTGTATAACCATTTTTATTTGTTTCGGTGGTATGTTGAGGCATAAACATATACCGGGATATACACTTAAATGAAAATGAGAAAGTAATATATTGGCAATACAATACTATTTAAAGAATTGAATGTCCGTTTTTGTTTGAGGCGGCATAATACTCCCTTCGCACACCACGTCATTAGCGTGCGTCTACGTTTTTGTAGTAGAAAAATGATTATAATTATAATTTAATAATAATTATAATAATAATAATACTTATTATTATTATAGGATGATAAGTTCACGCAAAAGAACTTTGCCGGCGCAGAAATTATTTTGTAAATAATTACAAATCCGACAAATATTAATTTTTAATTGCGAATTACAAAACAAACATGGTTACGTACTTTTCTTAGAATTAAAGATCTGGAAGTGAAAAGTCAGGGCGAAATGAAAATAAAAACTGTACAGTAGGACGCGCGTGGCGTCAATTAAATACGAAAAACTATAGTACTGCGGGAGTGCAGACTGGAGTGGAGACTGGAAAGTATATATGAATGAAAGATGAAAGAATGGAAGACAAGAGGGAACAAGGAATTGAGACACAAGCAACGACGAAAAACGAAATGAAGTTAGGCGTATCTGAACGAAAAGACAAATAATGAATAGCAGAAAGGAGAATAGAATAGAATAATGCGTGGACGATCAGAGGGCAATTGGGAAGCAAAAGGATGCTCGAGAAACGAGTTTTTTGAGGTGAATAAAAGAAAATAACTGGAAATAATTGAAGATGACTGAAAGAAAAATACGCATGGAAGGACGGTTATTTAATGGGAGGAAAGGACGACTTAGATTGAAGAAAATAAACGGAAAGAAAAGGGCGCGAACAGACCGACGTTGTGAAGGAGGGAATGAAGGGCAGACGTGTGCAAGAAGGAATGACAACGGACCGAGACAGGCTTACAAAAGAGAGACAATGGAAATAATGCAATTATGGATCAAAGCTTGAAAGTCAAAATCAATGAGTATCAAAACCGTTTAAGATTGGTGTCACACATTCCGTTAGTATATTATATAATTCACCGCTCCAATACCGATTTTACTCTAATTGTAATAAGGAGTTGATAAATTTTGAATTCGTTTTACTCATACTAAATCCCACAGACTTTACTGGATTTGCAGAGTTCACATCGTGGAAAAAAACAGATCATTTCTAATTGAAGTTATAATTGCAGAAAATTGCGCCTAACTTTAACGGCCTTAATGGAAATTCTCAGTACGGCTCGGCGTTCTTTTTCCAAGCAAAAATAATGTTCTTCCGACTCCAATTATTTTAATTATCTTATCAATGTTCGCGTATTCAATCCTTGACGGTGAGTTTATGTTAGTTATGGTATTTCATCACGAAACCTTACGCAATGCAATTGTTTGACCTGCACTGAAAACATTACTGAAGCGTTCTTTATTGGTCCGAATCGTCCACAGACCATTACACAAAATTACCCCAATAATAAAATAGGTCAATATCTTATTGATTAACGAATATATTTACATTATCAAATGATCAAAATCCCATAAGATGTGTTCGCCATTTTTTTTCTTTGTAAGCGGAACGTACATACGAATTATTGTTGGAATTCAAAGAATAATAATACATACATACATGTTTTCTTTTAAACGTACGAGTACGAGAAATGTGACTATGCAATACTACATCAGTCGTATGTTGATTTTAAGACTTCCATGAAATTCAAGGCCAACCAGTGACTGTAATTGTTTACACTCATGAACTGTTTACCAAGAGCCACGTGTAGAACAGGTCAATTTATTTTCTCCATTTTGATATATTATAAATTTACTTTTTGTGTGAATAATGTCCTCTCTCCACATTCAACCATGAACGCTGATGCAATAGCTTTACTTTTGTATACCCGAAAACCGTCTAAATATGACCCACATGTAGAACAGGTCAATTTATTTTCTCCCTTTTGATATAATATACATATACTGTTTGTGGGAATTCTGTCCTCTCTCTAGTGTGCATTCAACCATGAGCCTTCATGATGCAATAGTTGTTATGTCCAATCATAATTGCTCCGATGCAAGCTTCTCATTGGTCACTCAATAGAACTGTTTTATTTCATAATGAATTAACTGACCACGTTTGCATTTGCCAAGACCGTCTACAGAGGAGGTAATCACATGATGATCTTAAGGAAATCAAGATGGCGACGTCAATGCCGAAACAGGTATTTTTCGCCGTTTTATACCCTTTATTACTTTTATTTTATTATTAAATGCCGCTCTGTTTCCAGCCATAGCAGCAAGACAGTGATTAGCGTTTATTTCGTAGTAAAATTCGCTATATATCTCGACTTTACCAGGTTACAAATTTCTTAGCGGGAGCTGTTCGCCATGTAATTTGTGATCTTTGCTGGGTTTCACTTGTGAAATAACTCTTCTGCATACAATCAGAGAAGTATTTGTATTTAAAATCCATAAACGACTATTCTTTGAATGTTTCTTACTGTGTTTGGTAAAGTTCAGATGTGTACGAATCGTTTTTCAAGTAGTACGAACTTAAAAGGTTTTACGATCTAAATGGGTCCCGCTTTTGAGATGATCACAAAGGGTTCCCGATTTCAGCCGAAAAACGTAATGTCTTTGAATGCTTTTTTTGGTTTAAAATTAAACGTAATAGAAGTGTGTGGACAAGATACATATTAACTAGGACGAAACTTAGCAGCTATAATCAACCAAAACCAAACAGAACTGTTGGATGCCGCTCCCTTTCATTTAAAAATTACGTATGACTTTCAGTTTTTTAATTCTTTTTACAGGAAAACGTGTGGCCGATCAAAGAGCCTCCACAAGAATCATAAATGCGAGGGATGTAAGTATGAATAAGTTACATATTATTCTTGTCGGAATTTGTTTAAGCACCATTAAAAATGTACGTTTTATTTTACACAAAAAAAATTTAGACTTGACATGTAGTATATTTTCATATAATTTTCATTTTTCGATGCAAAGACGTTACCTTATAAACATTTTGTACACAAGGGATTAAAACATACATTTTAATATATTTTTTAAAGTAATGATTCTTCAGCCTACCAATACCGATACATTAACATTGTTTATCTAAGCTTTTTGAAATATTCTTACATGAGTAGACAATAATGTAAGTGTTGCATATGTCATTCATTTTATTTACCTCATCATTTATGCCTATTTTAACTTATAATGAATTTATCCCTATTTTAACTTATAATGACAGTGACCACGCGTTCGATTTGCCTGGAAGGAAGCGATTGCCCGGGCGTAACAGAATTGACCATGTCGCCACGGAAAGAAATGCTGTTCAGAAAGGGGCGCTTGGGGTGCGTTGGGAGCAGGCCCAAACTAACTACAGCAAAATGCCGCCAACCAAAAGAATGGGAATCGAGTAAAAAATGGCTGTGACAATATTTAAAGAATACTTAAGTGACTTGCCGGTGGAAAGCCTTAAAAAAGTGTGCATTATTTTTGCACCGCCCTACATGTACAATATTTCATTACACTATTCAATGTTCAATTGTCACTGCAGTTTTATGTATATGTTAGGTTTATCATTTAAAAAAAGTATTAGCCCACATTGTAAAATGTGTATACCAACTTACAGATCCATATCTTTAATTGCGACTTTGTAAATTACTTAAGTGTACCATTTTATTAACAGTTAACTGACCATTGACATCTGGTGAAAAATAAATGATCGTACATCTTCAAATTGCCGTTTATGTGTATTGTTTTTTTATGGTAAACACTAGAAAAATAGTTTATTATTTGGTGTTTACCATCTGTGTTAAATTGAGGTGGTCAATTTAGAATGTCTCTGTATAAATTACGAACGATTGTACTTTCTGATAATAACTGTAGTCTGGCTGCTTAAAGTGTTAAATAATTATGCATTTGATAGGTTTGTTGAGAACTGTCAACACATCTTCAATGTTCTTCTATCCACAAAAGAATGAAACGTCCATAATACCTTCTCCATATTGGTAAATGATGCCATTGTTTTAACTTATAACTTCGTGGGTATACTTCACCTGATATTGACAAGACTTATTCATATGTGATATTTTTATTTCAAAGAGGACAGGAATACCATCGAACAATTAACTTCAAATGTGTTTACATGTAAAGTGTTAAAGCAGTGTAAATTAGCATTCACCTTATCTTTATTAATTTTATTAATTGTGTCCTTTGCTAAATTATTAATATGTATAAGTATATTCAATAATGCATCTTGCTATCAGCCTGTGTTAGTTATATATCAAGAAAAAAGTCAGTATGTTTTATTATTTTAATTCGTTTCGTTAATCACAAGATATTATCATATAGTAAAAATAACATTATATAACACGGGTAGTATTTCAGAAACATGTAACATAATATAATTCTCAATAAAAAACTGACAAGAAGTTTTTAGAACATTCGACATATTATTTTACATGTTTTTGTAATACGATCCCAAACAATATTTGAGTATTATTGGTTGTCAATTGCGCAATATAACAGTAAATCACAGTTTCAAATCACATAAATCAATATATAAATGAGATTAACTTTAAATCACAGCTTTAAATCACATAAATCAATGTATACGAGATCAATTATAAATCACAGTTTTCAATAACATTAAACAATATATATGATATCGATTAATGAAGAGGCAGTTTATATTAATTAACATAAAAGGCAGATACATAGTTGTAACTGTCTAGACATATTATATGTTTAGTATTTTGTTGATTTTTTATGTCTGTAAAGGTTTGTGGCGTGTCTGTATTCTTTACCGCAATGGCAGGCATGCGCTGCACGACCCTCGTGCTGACTAGCTGTGTGATCCTGGTCTAGTGGACGCAACTCCATTAATTGTGGTCGAAATTTATTCCAACCTGGTAAGTTTTACAACTCTGTTCATTCATTTTTTTTTTGTATTATTGTATTATGAAATGTGTGTGATGTAATGTAATTAATGTGATATCCATTTCATTCATATTTCATAGTATCTTAAGTTTTGTTCTGTTTGTAAAAATATTGTCGTTGTTTTTGTATAGGTCTTTCCGTCATGTGACTACATTGGTCGACGTCAATAAATGGATACAACATATGGACTTTGTATGCCATGTTCCCCCACCCCACATCCACTACACACATTCTACAAAAATAACAGCACCAACAAAACAACAAAACAAGGCATGCACAATATCTCATTAACCCATTTATGCAGAGTGGACTCTCCCATCCTTCTAAATTGGATCAATTTATTTCCAAAATTATGGATATCTAGTATATTTATTTCTATATTTAGAATATTTCTTACAGAAATTCCTTTAAGCAAACAGCTTAGACCCTGATGAGACGCCGCATCATGCGGCGTCTCATCTGGGTCTACGCTATTTGATAAGGCCTTTTTTCTAGACGCTAGGCATAAATGGGTTAAAAAACTATCTACAAGAAAGGTTCAGTATTTTTAGCCGAATCAAGACCCAAAAGAAACTGAATGCAGGAATATCAAAACCAATAACAAGTGACCGATTAGATTAATGTCCGAACAAACGCCAATCGACAGATGTGATTAATGTCAAAACAACTAGAAAGGGAAATATGTCACCAATATCCGAACTAATGCCAAGTTGACGTATGTTAGCAAGGTCCGAACATACGCCAGGTGACAGATTTCATAACTATCCCAACCAATGCCAAATTACGTAAGGTATGATTGTCCAAACTAATGCCGAGTGACACATATCCTAAATGCCCGAAATAATGCCAAATGACATATGTCATTATTGTCCGAACCCATGACAAGAGACAAATATTACACATGCCCTTACCAATATCAACTGACAGATGACCTGAATGTCCGAGAAAATGCCAAGTGATGTATGTCATAAATGCCCGAACCAATGCCAAATGACAGATGTAATGAATTTCCGAACCAGTGCCAAGCGACATATGTCATCAATGCCCTGAACAGATGCCAGATGTCCTGAATATCCAAATCAATGCCAAGGGACAGATTTCATAAATACCCGAACTCATGCCAAGTGACAGATGTGATGAATGTCCTAACACTGTCAAGTGACATATGTGATGAATGTCCTATCAATGTCAAGTGACAGATGTGATGAATGTCCTGACAATGTCAAGTGACAGATGTGATGAATGTCCTAACAATGTCAAGTAACAGATGTGATGAATGTCATAACAATGTCAAGTGGCATATGTGATGAATGTCCTAACAATGTCAAGTGACCGATGTGATGAATGTCCTTACAATGTCAAGTGACAGATGTGACGAATGTCCTAACAATGCCAAGTGACATATGTGATGAATGTCCTAACAATGCCAAGTGACAGATGTGATGAATGTCCTAACAATGCCAAGTGACAGATGTGATGATTGTCCTAACAATGTCAAGTGACAGATGTGATGAATGTCCTAACAATGTCAAGTGACAGATGTGATGAATGTCTAAACAAAGTCAAGTGACAGATGTGATGAATGTCCTAATAAAGTCAAGTGACATATGTGATGAATTGCCTAACAATGCCAAGTGACAGATGTGATGAATGTCCTACAAAGTCAAGTGACATATGTGATGAATGTCCTAACAATGCCAAGTGACATATGTGATGAATGTCCTAACAATGACAAGTGACAATGTGATGAATGTCCTAACAAAGTCAAGTGACAGATGTGATGAATGTCCTAACAATGCCAAGTGACAGATGTGATGAATGTCCTAACAATGCCAAGTGACAGATGTGATGAATGTCCTAACAATGTAAAGTGACAGATGTGATGAATGTCCTAACAATGTCAAGTGACAGATGTGATGAATGTCCTAACAATGTCAAGTGACAGATACCAATACCAATTTATAAATTTCATAAATGCCCGAACAAATGCCACACGTCAGAGGTCCTGAATTTCCAAACCAATGCCAAATGGTAGATGTGATGAATGTGCGAAACAATACCTGCCAAGTGACAAATGTCATATAAGCCGGAACCAATACCAAATGACCGATGTGATAAATGTCCGAATCAATGCCAGGTGATAGATTCCATTAATGCCTGAAACAATGCCAAGTGACATATGTCATTAATGCCTTGAACAATGCCAAATAACAGATGTCATACATGCCTTGAACAATGCCAAGTGACAGATGTCATAAATGCCTGAAACAATGCCAAGTGACATATGTCATAAATGCAGGAATCAATATCAAGTGGCAGATATCATTAATGCCTGAATCTATTCCAAGTGAAAAATATCATAACTATCCCAAACCAATGTTAAGTGACAGATGTCCTGCATGTCCGAGAAAATGCTTAGTGATGTTGTCATAAATGTCCAACCAAATGCCAAATGACAGATGTCATAAATGCATGAACCAATGCCAAGTGACGGATATCATAAATGTCCGAACACATGTCACACGACAGATGTCATGAAGGTTCGAACCAATTTCAGGTGACAAATTTCATAATTGCCGAACAATTGCAAACTTACAAATCTTATTAATATCAAATCCGTTGCCAAGTGATATATATATATATATCACGGTTTTTCCAAATCAATGCAAAGTGACTGATATCTTAAAAGCCCAAACCAATTCCAAGTGACAATCGCCATGAATGCCAGAGGAAACGTCAAGTGCTTGTTGATAATCTCATTATTTTCACCGATTTCAAAAATGGATTAATATGTCCATGACATTTTGTGTACTACCCGGTAATTATACGAATGTCAAACAAAATGACGCAACAAAAGAGAGTTTGAGACAAATATCACGTTGAAATAATTGGTATTTATTTTTATTTAAATAATTGAGACACCTTATTGGTAGATATGTGAGATGTTTTATTCCGCCTATAATTCCGTATTAATTTCCTCTTATAATGTCACATGTTATGCAACGCGCGAATTAGAGTTTATCAGCATCATTTCCACTTTTTTCATAGGATTAAAATATTAAGTTTCAGTTGAGTACAAAAAAAAATAGCGGTGTTTTGAAATTATATGAAACTTTTTTTCAGCTTTATGTTATGCAAGCTGTTTTTTTGTTTAATTAATTTAATTTTAATAGGCCTACATAATTTCTAACCTAACAAGAATAAAGACTTAAGTCTATCAGTCAGGATTATTTTACGTAAAACTTTAACCAAAATAAATATTAACAATTAATATGAACATCTAGGCTATCAGGTATCATTCTATTAACCCTTTGCATGCTGGGAAATTTGTCGTCTGCTAAAATTTCGTCTGCTGAATTTCTAAAATTAGCATTTTCTTCGATTTTTTTTCTAAGACTACTATCAGAATAGCAAACAGTTTGGATCCTGATGAGACGCCACGTTATGTGGCGTCTCATCTGGATGCAAACTGTTTGCAAAGGCCTTCAAAATCCGGTTCCAGCGCTCAAATGGGTTAATGTTTCAGCCGCAAAGGCATGTGTGTCTTCCTTTAGCGGCCCATTCAGAGAAGAATCTTGATTAAGAACATAGATCCTCGAGAATTTCCGAGTGTAGGGTTTTACATGGCAACGCCGTCCTATTCTATTCGTGAGAGTTTTCTATAGGTATCATGATTATTTTGTAAACAAATAAGTATTTTTTCAGTAAAGTGCAACCGCGCGTTTGTTAAATGAAGTCCCCACATTGATCCGACATTTTTCTAACCGTTCAAACGCGCGGTTGCACTTAACTGAAAAAATACTTATTTGTTTAAACAAATCATGAGACCTATAGAAAACCTCCACGAATGAGCGGGCTCTACACTTTATCCCATTAAAAATGGTGAACTATTCAAAAAGACATCCTTAAAAATGTTATCTGGGTCGCGCTTTATTCTCCCAACACAGATCTTAAAAAGTCACGTAGTATAGGCACCGTGTCAATGCTTTGCATTGAATGTTCAAGGGCGATGTCTTTATTTTAAAGCCCCGTTTACGCTCAAAATCAATGAATATTTCGTAAAATATTTCATAAAATAACGTTTACTCCTAAACAATCAGTGTTCCTTATAGCGAATGCCAAAATTTCAACGCTAGATGCGGTATGGTAACATAGATTTAACGCGATACAATATGCTCGTTTTTATTTTTTTGTATCACAATAAATTCCATGTGAATTTCCCGCAACGATATTTATTCATACGACACACGAACACTAAATTGGTACATGAACATGTGTTAAATATATTGTAACACCAAAAAATTAAAAAGAGCATTTTGTATCTTGTTAAATCTATGTTTACCAGACAACATCTAACAATGAAATTTTGGCTATTGCTATACACTGATTTTTTTTTTTTATTATTTTTACAAACTATTTTACGAAATATTCGTTGATTTTGAGCGTTAAAGAGGCTTTAATACAGTTGTGTGTGTGTGTGTGTTTGTTGCGTATGTGTGTGTTGTGTCCAGTACGTTTGTTCTGTGTGACACAGTTTGACCTTTGATTCCTTTTCATAGATGATGTACCACTATAATTAGGCTGCTCTCCTGCGGGTGCAGAAGTGTCAGTTGTGTATATTTGAGAAAATTGGGCTTAATGCATTTGCTCTAAGTGTCATCCCACATTAACCTCTGCAGTCCGCGCAGGCTAATCAGGGACGACAATTTCCGCCTAAACTGGATTTTTGATAAGAAGATACCTCCGTCAAACGAAACATTCCAGAAAAGCGAAAACTTTCGTTTCGGATTAGCCTGTGCGCAATGCACAGGCTAATATGGGATGACACGTAACGCACATGCATTAAGCCCCGTTTTCCCATAGCACGGATCATTTGAGTATGCACTTTCATTTTATTAAGTATATTTGTTTCACGAAGAGATCATTGTAAAATTATAAATATTTTTCTTAATAAGAAATCCTTACAAAACAAATTATCAGTATAGAAAATGTTCTTGGAATGTTTGGTTTGCATAGCACGCAGTATGGCTTTCAAAGTGGTGTGAACTTCTGTTAAAAAAACGTTTGTATCATATATATGAGCCTAGCTCTGTGAAAAGGGGGTTTAATGCATGTGCGTAAAGTGTCGTCCCAGATTAGCCTGTGCAGTCGGTACAGGCTAATCAAGGGACAAGACTTTACGCTTTTATTATATATTTCGTTTACAGAAAGTCTCTTCCTAGCAAAAATCCGGTAAAGGCGGAAAGTGTCGTCCCTGATAAGCCTGTGTGGACTGCACATGCTAATCTGGGACGACACTTTACGCACATGCATTTTACCCCATTTTCTCAGAGCGCGGCCCATATACATTACGTACTACTGCAGGAAACTTTGGATGTGTTCATGATAGTCGTAGACTGTAGGCTCCACTGTAATTTCAACTACATACTTGACATTGTATGTTTATTTCATTCCATTTCATGTATCTGTTACTTAATGTGTGTCGTGTTCTGAGAAAACTAGGCATAATGATTGTGCGTAAAGTGTCGTCCCAGATTAGCCTGTGCAGTCCGCATAGGCTAATAAGGGACGACACTTTCCGCCTAAACTGGATTTTTGCTTAGAAGAGACATCATTTAAACGAAAAATTCCATTAAAGCGGAAAAAGTCGTCCCTGATTAGCCTGTGCGGACTGCACAGGTTAATCTGGGACGACAATTTACGCACAAGCCTTATGCCCAGTTTTCTCAGAACAAGACACAATGTTAGTACTTAACGCCACTAAGTGATACCCAAGACATTGAAATTATGTACAACATGAAAATTCAACTGTCGACTACGTTCTGAACGATAAACTTCGTGGATGGATTTATTTTCGCAAACTGCTAAGCTGATATCATATTTTACACACGACCAATACTATTATAATTATGATATTGATATGACCAATCATATACTATTGATATGACCAATACTATTATATGATATTAATATGACCTATCATATTATATGATATTGATATGACCAATACTAGTATATGATATTGATATGACAAATCATATGATATGAAATCGATATCACCAATAATATTATATTATATTAATATGACTTATCAAAGTATATGATATAAGTATGACTAATAATATTATATTATATTTATATGACTAATAATATTATATGATATTAATATGACCAAGTATATGATATGATATAAATATGACTAATCATATTATACGACATTAATATGACTAATCATATTATTTGACATTAATATGACTAATCATATTATATGATATTAATATGACTAATCATATTATACGATATTAATATGACTAATAATATTATATGATATTAATATGACTAATCATATTATATGATATTAATATGACCAATCATATTATATGATATTAATATGACTTATCATATTATATGATATTAATATGACTAATCATATTATATGATATTAATATGACTAATCATATTATATGATATTAATATAACCAATCATATTATATGATATTGATATGACTAATCATATTATATGATATTAATATAACTAATCATATTATATTACATAAATATGACCAATCATATTATATGATATTAATATGACCAATCATATTATATTATATAAATATGACCAATCATATTATATGATATTAATATAATTAATCATATTATATGATATTGATATGACCAATCATACTATATGATATTAATATAACTAATCATATTATATTATATAAATATGACCAATCATATTATATGATATTAATATGACTAATCATATTATATGATATTGATATGACTAATCATATTATATGATATTGATATGACTAATCATATTATATGATATTAATATAACCAATCATATTATATGATATTAATATAACCAATCATATTATAGGATATTAATATTACTAATCATATTATATTATATAAATATGACCAATCATATTATATGATATTGATATGACCAATCATATAATATTGAAATTACCAAACATATAATTTTGATTTGACCAATAATATCATATTAATATGACCAATAATATTATATTGAGTTGAAAAATATAACCTTACTCAGAAAGTTCCTGTTGCAACAGATGAAGTTCTTCAATATTGTTTTCAGTAAAAAAAATAATCTAGAATTTCATATTTTTTTTTAAATGAGATCTTCCCTGTCCATCCTCTGTTGAGATCTGTATGATGAGAATGAGATGGTTCTGCCCCTGATCTCCATTAACAAGGTTTCTAAGAATAGCTGGTCATTTATAGTAAACTGAATCTCACTATCATCAATCGTGTTCAAAGAGTCAATATTATATACAGACAGACAATATTGTTTTTTTATTTCTCCAATTTTTATTTTCATGCAATCGAGATATTCTTGATCATGTAACAGAGAGTTATTGACACAACTGTATTCAATTGCTACTAACACATAATGTTTGTAAGGTATGGAGTAGGATGGCCTCGACCTACACATACCTATAGACGAGGTAAATAAAGTTAATTGAAAAAAATAAAAAAATATTGATATGACCGAAAATATTATATTGAGTTGACCAATAATATCATATTGATATGACCAATACTAGGATTTTGATATGAGCAATCATATAATATTGAAATTAACAACACTATCATATTTATTTGACCAATACTATCATATTGACATGACCAATAATATTATGGGATACTAACATAACTAATCATACCATATTGAAGTGACTTATCATATATCAATGTATTTGCTATTGATACGTCAGGTTATATTATTTTATTTTGTTATCACCAATCATATTATTTGATACTGATTTGAATATTCATATTATTTAATATGGATATGAGTAATACTATTTTATGATATTGTTATGACCAGCCATCTTTCACGTATATGATATTACAGAGTTTGGAATATGAATTGATACTTTACAAAATATGGGACATATAGTAAAGAAGTGGACATTAATGTATTGCTCATCATCTTTCTTTATTCGAAAGGATCAACATCATAATAAATGAAAGCAACTAAATTAAAAACTTAACAATCGCTTATTTTAATTTATAAAATAACTTACACGGATAGCCGTAATATATTTTTTTACATAATTAGCACATACAAACAAATGTACATTTGTGTAAAAACAAACAATATACAAATGGGTTAATACTCTGACATAATATACATTCCTAATTATATATTGAGATTCATAAATGTTTAAATAAATACGTGTAGCAATGAACACAAATGAATCCTTAACAAATATATCCACCAGCCAAAGTGTTAGACATAATAAATTAAAGTGTTATAGATTTGTCGCTTTTTCAAATCGCCTCAAATTAGGAGAAAAGGAGGATAAAATAATTGTGTTAAAATTATTTATCCACAAAATATTAAAACGGAACACAACAGCAGCAAAAGCAGCAGCTAACTGTAGGTAAATGTATAGTTAAACAGAGAAACAATCGTTAGCCATTATTAATATGTAAACAAAGGCAGCACCAGGTTTTTTTTTAAACCCGAATATATCAGTTACAGAAAATGGTTGGATGGCGTTAGCGTTTGCATGAATTTCGTTCAAACTCATATCGCGTTATTCAGCCGCTTAGGCGAAGAACTGAAGGCGCCTATCAAAGTTAAGGAATGTTGACAAGTGTGTCCCTTTTTGATGACTTCATACGATGATTTGTTTGATTGTTTGTTTTATAACTGATTTCTCACCGAAAATCCTAAATACCTTTTCAGCACATTAGAACACTGGCGTACACTAATCAAAATCTTATATTACATTTAAACCAATACCCGATAATACAAACGGGCGCGCGAGCGAAGATAAAAAATGAGTTAATTGCTGCGCCAAGGTCCGCCATTGAAATATGTCACTTGTAAGAATCGCAAATCACCTCCCGTACTATACCCTACGGTAATTACAGTTTGGACTCCGCAGCAATTTGTCGGCAATTATTGAAAAGAAATTATTTTGAAAATGAAAATTGCCCATAATCATTTTTCGTATGTTAAATTTACCAGTCGGCACAGGCTATGTTTTCAATAGAACAAATTGCGTGGCACCAGAACACTAGGTCTTGGAGATGTATAGATAACGTTTGACAAAATGCCAGCAACCCAATTGGCCATTGTTGGATTTGACAATCTCGTGACCTTTCTCCAATTAAAATTTACAAATTTCATGCTTTGTCATAAATTCGTGGCTGGAGATGAATAAGTTTCTGCTTGTCGGATTAAGTGAATAATGCTTGAAACAAGACTTTAAGTTATTTAAGAACTTTTCACCGGTTAACACTGGGAAGCATTACAAATACAAAAAATAACTTAATAAAACATGTTTTGACTTCTACATTATGTTTAATATAATATTGTTTTTCATACAATAAGTATTTCAATATGGAAAGTATTTAATTAAAATGTATCAAATGCCGACCATAAATAATAATAATACTTATAATAATAATAATTAAAATTATCATCATAATAAATATTATTTATACATACTCAATTTGTAACTAACTTAAAACTATATTAAATACACCAAAAGGTGTTTTCTTCTGTCAATAAGAAGTTTGTTAAATATTCGCCAGGCTGTGTGAAGAACAGTTAGAAATCCACCTTCAGACGTGTTCATCGTGGCTCCCGGGGCACTGGTTCTACCCAGAAAAATCCTATATGTATGATACTCCTGACAATAACAATAGTACAGCAACATATGAGACGAGCTCTAAGAAAAGTGGGTTTTAATGCATGTGAGTAAAGTGTCGTCCGAGATGAGCCTGTGCAGTCTGCACAGGCTAATCTGGGACGACACTTTCCGTCTTAACTAGGATGGTGCTAAGAAGAGACTTTTTTATGCGAAAAATATCATAAAAGCGAAAAGTGTCGTCCCTGATAAGTCGCACGGGTCAATCTGGGACGGCACTTTACGCACATGCATTAAAGCCCCTTTTCACAGAGCGAAGCTCATGCATTTAAAATATGGACTTTTTTACTATGATAAAACACAAACACCCGTGAACACAGTGACTGTTAATATGTTCTCCAGTACTCCGTATCTCTATAAATAAAAAATGTATCCATATTTTGGCTCAGTATATATGCAATAAATCAGTTTTCGGCACAACATTTGTTTCATATCCGAGTAATATATCTTGTTCACGGAATTTGGTATACAACTTATAAAACGTTAATTCATACACGTATCAAAACTATTTACTATAAATTCTCACGTATATATGTGATCACATACAAAATTATCAACGTAAAGTCGGTCAACGTATAAATAAATTATCTATATATAATGATATCAACCATTTTTGATTAAAACATTTTTTACTGCAATACATATTTCCCAAGAACGATTTGCTTGCAAATGCACGGTTTTCAACATAGATTTGCGTGTTTTATACAAAACCCCTGAAAACATTTTGCCACACTTACGCAATTATACACTTTTCTTCAATGGACACGGTAATTAATTTCAATTTACATAGCCTTGCTATCAGGCCATTCATTATCATGCCTTGTTTATCAAAGATATTTCATCAGTGTACTAATATTGTCTAATTTTAACCAAATTATACTCTATGGCAGTTGAAAGGCTAATTCCCGTAATTTGGACCTCATTTTCCTATATTTTCCTCGTGACAAATGAACGGTGCTCATAGGAATCAATAGGCTATTGAGGGAAAATCATTTAATACCATTTACTGATAACAATATTTCAATTACGAATAATTTACTCCACGGAAATCGATAGAAAATGCTCATCGATTATAATCGAGTAAGTTATTTAACTCGATAACGAGATTGAAGAAGAGCGGACATTTCTAATGGTGATATTAATCAACGAAATTGTTGAAAAGAATCGAACGTAAGCAAAATGCTAGATTTTTGTTGCTTATTTTATGCTTTCCGGTGGTTTATAGAGAAACATCAGTGAATAAACACTGATAATTCACTGTTTCAAACAGTGAAAATTAACAGTGAAAATTATCGATAATTGCCATTGTTTTACCGGAACTATTTTATGGCAAAAATACAAAAATAATCATTTGTAAGCATAAAATAAAAAGAAAATGTGTTGGATTTGCTGGAATAGCGATTTTAATATAGGCCTTCGTGTGATCATATTTTTTATATTGTTTTTGATCAATCGTGAATTAAAATCGATATTCCATCAAATCCAACAAATAGCCTCTATATATTGTTGAACAGGATCGAACATAAGCAAAATGCTACATTTTCGTTGTTTGACGATGGTTTTTCGAGTGAAATAATCGTTGCCATTAAATATTCCACTTGAAGTATGTCGTTTAATTGTTGTTATGCTTCGAGTAAATGCATGAGGCAATGACATAAGGCGGAGATGGTCACTGTGCGAGTTCCAGGCTCCCAAAGAGTTCACGGAAGGGAATTGTACAAAATCGTGTTTCGGGGTGTCCAAGAGTTCATATGTGACTACTCCGTGTTTGATCATAATGCCTGATTGAAGTGCCAATTTGAAACTTAAGACGCCGAATGTTCATGTCGGGACGGTTGTAGGATGTTCGTCAAACAAATGGCAACCATTCGGAGCGTTCTGGAACTCATCGATATTTGCTCGACACCTTTGGAAAACCGTCTGCAATGCTTCTTAATGTTTTATCCAACACCTGCATGATCTGCCAGCAGAAAGTTCTACGAAGAAGTCCAGCGGACGAGTTCTGTCTCTCAAGTATACACGAACACATTATGCTTATTGTATATTAAAGGGTGCCGATTCCATGCCCATGGAATCGTTGATACAGTCGCTAATAAAACTATTGTCAACAGTGGTAAAGCCGATCAAGTGACGAAATTCCCGAACTATTAAAAAGCGAAAGCGGAGGTGAAGCCGTCTGCTTGCCGACAGATTACTTAGTGACATGACCAGCATTAATTGAATACTTATCATACTGCTGATTAACCAGCACATCCCACTGTTCCATTGCCAAAGACGTCAACAATAAACTGCCGTATACCTGAGATAGAACTCTTCATCTTCCTGTGAAATCCGCCATCATTCCGCATCCTGCAGGAACCGCTCGCAGTGGATGAAACGTTAAGAAATTTGGCGAAAGTCTTTGAGTCAAAATCGACGGTTTCCAGAACGTCCTGAATATTTGTGCACATGTTTTGCCGAACATCACGAAACCGTCCCCAATAAAACATTCGGCGTCCACATTTAAAAACGTCCAAATTTTGGATGCTGAAATGTTTTTCGATTCCGATATGGCATCGAAGGTTCCAGAAGGTTGCAGGAGGGTACAAATCAGAAACTAACTGGTCCCTGATCGTCGCAACAAGACAACGAAACATTCACATTTGAGTCGTGTTCTGAGAAAACTGGGTATAATGCTTGTGCGTAAAGTGTCATCCCAGATTAGCCTGTGCAATCCGCACATGCTAATCCGGGACGACACTTTCCGCCTAAACTGGATTTTCGCTAAGAAGAGACATCATTTAAACAAAAAAATTCCATAAAAGCGGAAATTGTCGTCCCTGATTAGCCAGTGCGGACTGCACAGGCTAATTTGGGATGACAATTTACGCACAAGCATTATGCCCAGTTTTCTTAGAACACGACACATTTGACCAAATTCGCATTTTGAATCATGTGGAAGCGGACGGCAGGTTTTGAAGGCATTACTTAATACATTATTTTAATACACTTTTAAATTGTATGCGGTGTACAACAGTCCGTTGTATATATAACTTAAGTTTGTTTTTATGCTGCATATTTATGTTTATCCCACTTTTACAGCGAATTCGGTTGATTAAAGCCCCGTTGATTAAATTTCTGCTATAATACACGGCACGAAGATGTCATTTTTTTTGACAAAATGACGTCATAAATCCAGCGAAATTATGCAGTAAACTAATTTTGTTTAAATAAAAAGGTTTACTGAACAAAAAGTGGGATAAATAGAATAATAGGTTAGTGTTGATTATAGATCAGGTTTATCATGCTCGGCACGAAAAGGAAAAAGCACTCGCCAAGGCTCGTGCTTTTTGTTTTCTGAGCCTCGCATGATAAACCTGATCAACAATCAACACTAACCTATTATTCTCTATATATAAATGATAAACAAATACATGTTAATCAATAATCATATTAACCCTTTGAGCGCTGGAACCGGATTTTGAAGTCTTTGTAAACAGTTTGGATCCAGATGAGACGCCACAGAACGTGGCGTCTCATCAGGATCCAAACTGTTTGCTATTCTGATAGTATTCTTTGAATTTTTTTTCGAAGAAAATGACAATTTCAGACATTCAGCAGACGAAATTTTAGCAGACGACAAATTTCCCAGCATGTAAAGGGTTAACGTCTTTCGTATGAGACGTTGAGTGCAGCGTACTACGAGTGTTCCACAACTTTCTCTGAATGACACAGGGTCGTTTCTGGAATGGGAGGTCTTAAGTTTCTCGCATTAATTCCACGTAAGCGGGTAAACAACTTGCTATGGGTGTGGGGCGATTGGCCATATTAGAGAATCCCGGTGCAGTCGATGACAATACTATACTATACTATGATGCCATTTGATGCCAAAACATGAATGCGGAATGATGCTGATTACCAACTTCTCGGTAATCGGGAAGAATAAGACTGTTATGAGTGAAGAATAAGATTGCTTACTTCTGCAACAAATTAAGCCAGAGTTTTCACAGAGTTGGTAATAATGAATTCGTAAAAAATATGGCCATACAAACCTCAGTGTATCTTTTTGAACCAGTTACACTAACACCAGTGTGTTCGTATTATGTGGGACAACAACAACATCAACATCATGCCATTTCGCGCAGGGAAAAGGTCACTTTAATTATAGATGTATGGCAAATGGCACTGTTCTAATTGTAATAATTTACACAATTGTTATACCATGGTTTGTGACATTTGTACAAACAATTAAAATCAAACAAAACAATGCTTTGAAGTGGAAAATAACCAACTCCCCCATGAACCCAACACTCATATTCTAGTAATAACGTAAACGCCCTTTGCGTTGGAACATTTTTAGTATGATTATTCCCCATCACATGTACAGACAGACAAAACAAATTATTATGAAAACTTGCAAAAAATGCCATCTCGACACATTAAACACATTCTGTTCCTTCGACATGCATGCGTTATGCGAACTCCGTCTACAAAGTGTGCATTACACTAAACCAGATCTTGCATTGGAACTCAACAGTTTACACAACATGTGCACTGAGTAAGTCAACATTCGTATGTACAACGTTTGTGCATTCAAATAGTTTTAATACCAACATATAGTGCATGAGTACCGGTATATCACCGTAAGTGCAAGGTTATATGTCGCATTGTAAGAGACATAGACGACGTTGTGTCCGCCAAGCGATGGGAAGATCATGACGGAGTTCGATCCCCAACTCGAGTTCATCCGAGAGACACAAAAGACTGGTTCTACCCTGGAATGGGACTTTTTTATTATTCATTTTAAAATATATATTGTATACATACATGGATTTCATTTGCAAACAATGGCACTAACAAAGAATACAAAAATGTGCCTTGTAATGTTTTTGGACCTTGGTTTGAAGCATTTATATCAGTAACAACAGTATGTGCCATGTTAAATATAAACAATTATGTTATACAATTAAAAATAATGACATGTTAAACTTACATAAAGTGAATATCATGTAAAATATAATTATATAAATAGTCCTACCGTTATGAAAAAAATAATGCGATTCCAATAATGGCATTGGACTTGATGGTGTCTCTTAAACCAACGTCATTCAATGCAATACAGATTAAATTAATAATACAATAGTATATGTGTCGTTTTAGATTCATGTGCATCTTAGCACTATCTTGAGGTCTGTGACTACGTGTTATTTATTTTTATTTTATATGTCTATTATAACATGGATAAGACTATGTACAAGTCGTAATACATGTCTGTTCTGTTCTGTTCTGTTATTGCAACTTATGTTCATTGCACATTCAACTGTAAGATGGCACGTGCTGTGAAGATACTTTTTGAACTAATGCGGGATTTCAGACTTCTCTATTTCAGTATCCTACCACCACCGCCACTAAAAGAATTTGCTTATATGAAGAGTCCGCATCCGTCAAAGTACAATGTTAGACGTGCTTGATATAATGTGATTTTTTTTTATTTGATTTTGATGTTTTGTTGTTGTTAAAATGATGTCCCTCATATATACCATGGTAAATGAAAAGTAATGGCTTATCCTTTATGCATTTATTTTGTGTTTATGTTTCTTATTTTAAAATCTTTGTTGCTCTCTGCTCTTATTTTGTTGCGAAATTTCATTGAATGTACACACATATAAATAATTGTAGTATTGATTTGTTTATACTTATTGTATACTGACACGCGGCATTACTTTATTTATGATTGTATGCATAAAAGACGGTGTACATATGTTTAAGTCTTCATAAACTGTCTGTTCTGTTCTTATATGACTAGTCCGTATACGAGCACGAAAAATATGGGGCGTGTTCATAATAAGTTCAGGTGGCCATACAAAACATCGACAGTTTCGCCGTTGAATTTAAAATATAACATCGAAATACATGTAACCAACAGACAAAGGTTATTCGCAATATGATTGAATACGCATTCCAATACAGGGTATCATACATTTGATACAAGAAACTGCTTTGTTTTCTTTTATTCCCAAAGACGGCAGATAATTCGTTTCCTTGATTGGTATCGAATGTTCGTATCAGGTTGCGAACAATGATGGCCATAATGATAATTGCCAAATTATGAAAATTGGTATTACATTCGATATGATACCTTCCTATTTAAACATCGGACAAAAACGTAGGGCGCATTGAAGGCCTTTCATCGTAGCTTCCAAACTTGCATTGATACACATTTCCGCTTGAAAAGATTGATGAGTTTTTAACACGAAAATTTGGCCATATTTGGCATCGGCCTTTCCCACGAACGGGACTGATATGTCCTATTTTTGATAGAAAACAAACCCGTTATTCAGCATGTTTTTCCTTTTCTTTAAAGGACACAACATGTGATCAAATACCCCAGGCAGTTTTAAACAAAAGTCCTCATTTTCATGCGGTTATACGCAGTCTTACATTTTTTAAATACATTTTAAACATATAAGATCATTTTTTGACCACAAATTCTATTCCCATGCGAAGTGTATGAGGTCCTGATAATACCATTGCAGTTTCGAGACTCCCACCTATGCCAATGGAATGTTGCACACACCCAAACACGATGTGCATCGGATTGGGCCAACTAACCAAATTACGTACATATTCCCCATATTCCCTCTAACCACATAATTGAGTTTCATTAACCTTGCTCAGAATTCCGATATTTTGACCGTTTTCACTTATTTCTGAACCCATAGCAACCGCAATTTGTTTCTGACCAGACCAACTGAAATGACGTGCATATTCCCAATATGGCTGCTACATACATGCTGAGATTTTCATCAACTTAGCATTAGTATTTTTAGTTATTAGGACACAGACTTTTCTGATGGACAGACGGACGGAACAAAAGACGAACAAAACTGAATTAACATTCATATTCTCCATATGGCCCTCTATCCACAAATAAATTTTCATCAACCTAGCTTACGTACGTTTTTGAGTCGTCGAAGGATCCAGATTATAATATTAAATTATTTATGTTACAATTGCATTTGTAACCATGGCACCCACATTTTTGTCTGACGAAAACATAACACAAATACCATATGAACTTTTGAGTACTTTTTGGGTTATCGCATGATCTAGATTTTAGTGTTCAATTATTTCTGTAACCATAGCAACAACAATATGTGTCGCAGGAAAACCAAACTGGAATAACGTGCTTATTTCACACATCGCCCTCTATCTGAAATACCACGTTTCCTCAACCTGGCTTCAGTACTTTTAGAGTTATCGCAGGATCCTGATGCGGCCCTTGGGAAGCACACACGGACGGACTAGGGACAATCTAAAGTCTCCTCCGGTAACACCGGTAGGGAATTAATAAATAAAATAAAAATAAAATTGGTAACATTCCCGTTAGTGAGGTAAAAAGGTTGATGTTTGCGGACAATGTATGCCCTTCTGGACTAAATGTGGCGTGTTCTGAGAAAACTGGGCAAAATGCTTGTGCGTAAAGTGCCATCCCAGATTAGCCTGTGCGGTCCGCACAGGCTAATCCGGGACGACACTTTCCGCCTAAACTGGATTTTTGCGCTTAGAAGAGACATCATTTAAACGAAAAATTCCATAAAAGCGGAAATTGTCGTCCCTGATTAGCCTGTGCGGACTGCACAGGCTAATCTGGGATGACAATTTACGCACAAGCATTTTGCCCAGTTTTCTCTGAACACGCCACAAATATGAATGATCAATATTTTCTATCAAGGTAATATTTCAGTCCATTTATGTCGTATGGAGACATCGTTCATTAGCACACTGACCATAGAATTATTTTATTTTAAAATAAGTGTGCGACGAAACTGCAGCTGTAGGTTTTTTCTGGTGGAATATTGCTCATTGGTTATGTTAGTCCGATCCGGTTGAGGGGCCTATCAAACCATACCACGCGTCACATATGACATTAACATATTACTGTGTTTGACCGCTTGTCACATATGACCTTTACATATAACTGTTTATGACCGGGAGTCACATATGACTATCAGATATAACTGTCACATATAACTGCGTCTGACCACGTATAACATATGGTTGTCACATATAAATGTGTTTGCCCGCGGGTCACATACAAATATGTTTGATATAGCGCGACCGAGTTTAATTGTGTCACAAATAACTATGATTGACCGCGTTTAATATATACCTACGTCTGTCAATATTTGACTAAGTGCGATCGTGGGTCATATTGGACTGCATATGAACGTGTGTTATATCCTACTTAGTGTGTAAGCATTTCACATAAAATATATGTGTGTGAATGCGTGCGTGTGACCTTTTTTACGCATTAGACTGTGTGTGACTGCTCGCCGACTGTTTGTAATCGCGGGTCAAATGTTATTACCGCTTGTTAAAATTGACTGAGTGTGACCCCGTGTTGCATATGACTGAGTGGGACCCGAGTAACATATGACTGAGTGTGGCCCAGTGTAACATATGACTGAGTGTGACCCGTGTAAGATATGACTAAGTGTGACCCGTGTAACGCATGACTGAGTGTGACCCCGTGTAACATATGACTGAGTGTGACCTCGTGTAACATAGGACTGAGTGTGGCCCCGTGTAACATATGAGTGAGTGGGACCCGAATAACATATGACTGAGTGTGACCCCGTGTAAAATGTGACTGAGTGTGACCCCGTGTAACATATGACTGAGTGTAGCCCCGTGTAATATATGAGTGAGTGGGACCCGAATAACATATGACTGAGTGTGACCCCGTGTAACATGTGACTGAGTGTGACCCCGTGTAGCATATGACTGAGTGTAGCCCCGTGTAACATATGAGTGAGTGGGACCCGAGTAACACATGACTGAGTGTGGCCCGTGTAACATATGACTGAGTGTGGCCCCGTGTTACATATGACTGAGTGTGCCCCGTGTAACATGTGACTGAGTGTGACCCCGTGTAACATATGACTGAATGTGACCCCGTGTAACATGTGACTGAGTGTGACCACGTGTAACATGTGACTGAGTGTGACCCCGTGTCACTTATGACTGAGTGTTACCCCGTGTAACATATGACTGAGTATGACCCGTGTAATATATGACTGAGTGTGACCCGTGTAACATATGAATGTGTGTGATTAGTATAACATATGACTGCGTGTGACCCGTATAACATATGACTGAGTGTCACCCCGTGTAACATGTGACTGAGTATGAACCGTGTAATATATGACTGAGTGTGACCCGTGTAACATATGACTGTGTGTGATTAGTAAAACATATGACTGCGTGTGACCCCGTATAACATATGACTGAGTGTGACCCCATGAAACATATGACTGAGTGTGACCCGTGTAACATCTGACTGTGTGTGACCCCGTGTAACATATAACTGAGTGTGACCCCGTGTAACATATGAATGAGTGTTACCCGTGTAACATATGACTGAGTGTGACCGCTTGTAACATATGACTGCGTGTGACCCCGTGTAACATAAGACTGAGTGTGACCCCGTGTAACATATGACTGAGTGTGACCCGTGTTACATATGACTGTGTGTGATTAGTATAACATGACTGCGTGTGACCGCGTAAATCATATGGCTGAGTTTGACTCCGTGTAACATATGATTGAGTGTGACCCGTGTAACATATGACTGTGTGTGATAAGTATAACATATGACTGCGTGTGGCCGCGTGAATCATATGACTGAGTGTGACTCCGTGTAACATATGACTGAGTGTGACCCGTGTAACCTATGACTATGTGTGATTAGTATAACATATGACTGCGTGTGGCCACGTGAATCATATGACTGCGTGTTACCCGTGTGACATATGACTGCGTGTGACCCCGTGTTACATACGACTGAGTGTGACAGCTTGTAACATATGACTGAGTGTGACCCCGTGTAACATATGACTGAGTGTGACCGCTTGTAACATATGACTGAGTGTGACCGCGTGTTACATAAGACTGAGTGTGACCGCTTGTAACATATGACTGCGTGTGACCCGTGTAACCTATCACTGAGTGTGGCCAGTGTAACACATGACTGAGTGTGACCAGTGTAACACATGACTGAGTGTGACCCGTAAAATATATGACTGAGTGTGACCCCGTATAATATATGAAAGTGTGACCCGTATAACATATGACAGAGTGTGACCAGTGTAACGCATGACTGAGTGTGGCCAGTATAACACATGACTGAGTGTGACCCCGTGAAACATATGACTGAGTGTGACCCGTATAATATATGACTGAGTTTGACCCGTATAATATATTACTGAGTATGACCCGTGTAACATATGACAGAGTATGACCCGTATAACATATGACTGCGTATGACTGCGTGTAACGCATGACTGAGTGTGACCAGTGTAACACATGACTGAGAGTGACCAGTGTAACACATGACTGAGTGTGACAAGTGTAACACATGACTGAGTGTGACCAGTGTAACACATGACTGAGTGTGACCAGTGTAACACATGACTGAGTGTGACCCCGTGAAACACATGATTGAGTGTGACCCCGTGAAACGCATGACTGAGTGTGGCCGCGTGAATCATATGACTGCGTGTGACTAAGTGTAACATATGACTGCGTGTGGCAGCGTGAATCATATGACTGAGTTTTACCCCGTGTAACATATGACAGAGTGTGACCCGTATAATATATGACTGCGTGTGACCCCGTGTAACATATGACTGAGTGTGACCACGTGTAACATATGACTACGTGTGACCCCGTGCAACATATGACTTCGTGTGACCCCGTGTAACATATGACTCAATGTGACCGCATGTAACATATGACTGTGTGTGACCGCATGTAATATATGGCTGTGTGTGACGTCGTGTAACATATGACTGAGTGTGACCGCGTGTAACATATGACTGTGTGTGACCGCATGTAACATATGACTGTGTGTGACCGCGTGTAACATATGACTGAGTGTGACCCCGTGTTACATGTGACTGAGTGTGGCCCCGTGTAACATATGACTGAGTGTGACCGCGTGTAACATATGACTGTGTGTGACCGCGTGTAACATATGACTGAGTGTGACCGCGTGTAACATATGATTGAGTGTGACCCCGTGTAACATATGACTGAGTGTGGCCCCGTGTAACGCATGACTGCGTGTGGCCCCGTGTACCATATGACTGAGTGTAACCTCGTGTAACATATGACTGAGTGTGACCGCGTGTAACATATGACTGAGTTTGACCGCGTGTAACATATGAGTGAGTGTAACCTCGTGTAACATAAGACTGAGTGTGACCTACTGTAACATATGACTGCGTGTGACCGCGTGTAACATATGCCTGAGTGTGACCTCGTGTAACATATGACTGAGTGTAACCTCGTGTAACATATGACTGCGTGTGACCGCGTGTAACATATGACTGAGTGTGACCGCGTGTAACATATGACAGAGTGTGACCGCGAGTAACATATGACTGAGTGTGACCCCGTGTGACATATGACTGAGTGTGACCTTGTGTAACATGTGACTGAGTGTGACCGCGTGTAACATGTGACTGAGTGTTACCTCGTGTAACATATGACTGAGTGTTACCTCGTGTCACATATGACTGAGTGTAACCTCGTGTAACATATGACTGAGTGTAAACCTCTCGTAACATATGACTGAGTGTGACCCCGTGTAACATATGACTGAGTGTCACCGCGTGTAACATATGACTGAGTGTGACCGCGTGTAACATATGACTGTGTGTGACCGCGTGTAACATATGACTGCGTGTGACCGCGTGTAACATATGAATGAGTGTGACCCCGTATAACGCATGACTGCGTGTGGCCCCGTGCAACATATGAATATACATGAAAGAGTGTAATTGATAGCAACCTTTGGCCATGTTTGACCAACTGGGGCAGCGTGTCATTTATTTCTGATAGTGACCATGCATTACTGTGTGTGTATTTCGAAGTTTATAAAATCCTTCCGCGCCCGAGGCTGCATTATGTGCGGACCCGTAGTATGTCCCAGCCAGCACTTCTACCTAATCAACTTACTAGACTCACGGAAGTTGGACGAATTAAGAATTTTAGCTGCAATGTCCAGCTATTTAGTTTTTACTGGAAGATTTTTAAATTTGGTGTGGTCTTGTACTGTGGAAAGAAGCCGGAGTATCCGGTATGGGCACCAACAACCAAACTCACATGCTTCCGGAAACGGGGATTGCACCCGGGTTGCCTAAGTGAGAAGCGCGTGTACTTACCACTGCGCTATCCGGACAGCCACATGTTTTACTGCGTGTAGTATATTTCTGATAGTGAACATGCGTGACGGAGTGTGATTTTGTGTCATGTTGGACTACGCGTGACCAAGTGTGTCGGACTGTGATTGTGTGTCAGGTTTGACTACGTGTGACCCTGCCTGACCGCGTGTTACCGCATGTGACTATGTGTTCCCAAAGTAGTTGCCTGAAAAAATCATATAACTACATCTCGGGAAAGCTTCCGTTATTAAACCGTTATTAAATACAAATAATTGGAAGCATAATGTTCAACTAGAAACATGAACACAATTATAGATTTGCATCTAAAGAGACAGTGTCATGGAGTGTGGCTTGTATGTTTTCTCTATCTACACATGGAATTAAAATAGAGATTTTGTAGAATCTTCCAAAATTATTTGTGTGTTAAGCTGTTTTGGTATAAACCCATGTATTTTGATATAAAGTGTACATTCGGGTTGAACGTTTATATGCTATGGCATGTGTTGTAGCTTGGTCGCATTTTCCCTCGAAAACTATTACAAAAAAAAAACACAACAGATTTGAGTTACAATGTGAAGTGATTTATGTTACGTACAATATGCTTTACATACCTAGAAATATGAAATAAGTATAGAAAAGTGTTTTAACATTATTTCTCCGCAAAGAAACTTTTGTTTATGAAAGGTGTGCTTTAAGTGCAACATAACTGCTTCGAGTTCGACATGATACATAAATATTGCCATGAATTTCTACCTAACCAAAAAGTTACGGGTAAGATAAAAGAAAAAAAAAACGAAAAAAAAAAACACGCCACTGACGTTTGAGCTGATAAAACACTACAGTAAAAGGACGAATGATTTCGTATTATGCGTTCAGTTCTTAACGTAAAGCAAAGCAATGTCCGCATTATGAAACCTATACGGCGTAATTATATCAATGTGAAGGCATTGAACAATCCAAATGCGCTCTGCACGCCATGAACGATGATATCTTCACCTGAAGGTTAATGACCATGGCTATTTGCGACAGAAGAAAAAGTCACAAAGACAATTTTAATATACAATTAAGGCACTATTTTAATGTTTTTATTTTGGAAATAATACATCACAAAGGTTATTTCCAGTATATTATGGTAGACAACAATATGCGTTAGTTTGACGTGATTGGTAGAACATATTTCCTCTCACAATTATTATTATTATAATTATTATTATTTTTAATTATTATTACTATTACTATTATTATTATTATTATTATTATTATGTGTCACATTTTGTATCGGGACTGATCAACTCATTTTCATGTATTGACGGAACTACGGATTGATTTCTACATCGGCAAAAAATTAGCTATTCGCATCAAACTATCTTCTCTTAAAAACAACAATATTGCCAATAAATCTTTTAACAATATGCAAACTCTCTCCAAATAGCTCTTTAAGACTCTTGAAGCACCGTCTGTCAGCAGGACTGTCGGACATATGAGCCTCGTTCTGGGAAAACTGGGCTTAATGCACGTGCGAAAAGTCTCGTCCCAGATTAGCCTGTTCAGTCCGCACTGGCTAATAAGGGACGACACTTTCCGCCTAGAATGAATTTTCTTTTACGATGGACTAACTTTAAACGAAAAATTCCATTAACGCGGAAAGTGTTTTGAGGTCTCTCGAATTCAGTCAAGATGACTGTCGGACAGTTTTCTAAGGTTTCTTGAATTAAGTCAAGAGGAATGTCTGCCAGTTTTCTAAGGTTTCTCGAATTCAGTCAAGAGGAATGTCGGACAGTTTTCTAAGGATTTTCGAATTCAGTCAAAAGGAATGTCTGACAGTTTTCTAAGGATTCTCGAATTAAGTCAAGAGGAATGTCTGCCAGTTTTCTAAGGTTTCTCGAAGTCAGTCAAAAGGAATGTCTGCCAGTTTTCTAAGGTTTCTTGAATTAAGTCAAGAGGAATGCCTGTCAGTTTTCTAAGGTTTCTCGAATTTAGTCAAGAGGAATGTCTGCCAGTTTTCTAAGGTTTCTCGAATTATGTCAAAAGGAATGTCTGCCAGTTTTCTAAGGTTTCTCGAATTTAGTCAAGAGGAATGTCTGTCAGTTTTCTAAGGTTTCTCAAATTCAGTCAAAAGGAATGTCCGACAGTTTTCTCTGGTTTCCCGAATTTAGTCAAGAGGAATGTCTGACAGTTTTCTATGGTTTCTCATATTTAGTCAAGAGGAATAACTGCCAGTTTTCTAAGGTTTCTCGAATTCAGTCAAAAGGAATGTCTGCCAGTTTTCTAAGGTTTCCCGAATTTAGTCAAGAGGCATGTCTAACAGTTTTCTATGGTTTCACGAATTCAGTCAATAGGACTTTAGACATCTTTCACATGATTCTCATATTCTAACAAGAAGATATGTCCCAAAGCTTTTTAAGATTTCTATTCTCCCGACAAGAAGACCGTCAGTCAGCATTAATAATCGCATTCCACCCCAAAAAAAACTTTACAAGTTTTGTAAGGATAATCTGATTATGTCAAGTAAACCGTAAACTTGTGTAAGTGTTCAGTAGTTTGTCAAAACTGTCTTGACAACCTTTTGCGCATATTTTTGTTAAGAAGGCTCGACATCTTTCATATTTTGTGAAGACTGTATTGCAGCTCTTTAATACTCTTGAAATTCCGCCAAGAAAACCGTCTGAAAGCTCATTAATTCGTCTTCATTCCATCCAGAAAACTGTCTGACAGTTCTGTAGGGCTTCCTAAATTCTGCCATGAAGAATGTCAGACAACTTTTTAAGGCTTCTTAATTTTGTCAAGAAGACTGTCAGACAGCTATTTAAAATTCCCTCAAGAAAACTGTTAAACGGCTCTGTAAGGCTTCTTAAATAATGTTAAGAAGACTATTTGACAACTACTTAAGGCTTTTCAAATTTTGCCAAGTTGACAGTCCGGCAGTTATTTAAGGCTTCTCAAAATCTGTCACGAAGACTCCATGACAACTATTTAAGACTTCTTGAATTCTGTCATGTAGACTGTCCATGACACCATTTTAATGTTTCTTAAATTATGTCACAACGAATGTTATAAGACAGTGAAACTGTCGGAGCCCTTTAAGGCTCCTTATATTCAGTAAAGTAATTGTTTGACAACTTTTCATGCTTTAAGGCTTCTGAAATTTTGTCGAGAATGTCTGACACCTAGTTAAGGCTTCTTACATTTTTTTCAAGAAGGCTTTTTACATTCTGTCAAGAAGAATTTGACAGCTATTTAAGGCTTTTTACATTCGGTCCAGACGAATGTCTGACAGTTCTGGAAGGCTTCCTTCTTAAATTCTGTCAAGAAGACTGTCTGGCAGCTCTTTATGTAGTCAAGAAAACTGTAGGACAGTTCTGTACGACTTCTTGATTCCGTCAAGAAGTCTTTTCTAATTTTACTAGTATTAACGGTTTCTTAAATTTTGGCAGCTACCTAAAAATGTTTTTAAATTATGTCCAGAAGACTGTCTTGACAGCTATTTAAAGCTTCTTAATATTCTGTCCAGAAAATTGTCTGACAACTATTTAAAGCTTCTTAGTTCTGTCTAGAAGACTGTCCGACAGCTATTTAAAGCTTCTTAGTTCTGTCTAGAAGACTGTCCGACAGCTATTTAAAGCTTCTTAGTTCTGTCTAGAAGACTGTCCGACAGCTATTTAAAGCTTCTTAGTTCTGTCTAGAAGACTGTCCGACAGCTATTTAAAGCTTCTTAGTTCTGTCTAGAAGACTGTCCGACAGCTATTTAAAGCTTCTTAGTTATGTCTAGAAGACTGTCCGACAGCTATTTAAAGCTTCTTAGTTATGTCCAGAAGACTGTCTAATAACTATTTAAAGCTTCTTAATTATGTCCAGAAGACTGTGACAGCTAGTAAACGCTTCTTAGTTATGTCCAGAAGACTGTCTGACAGCGAATTAAAGCTTCTTAATTATGTCCAGAAGACTGTCTGACAGCTATTTAAAGCTTCTTAATTACATGTATGTCAAGAAGACTGTCAGACAGCTATTTAAAGCTTCTTAATTATGTCAAGAAGACTGTCAGACTGATATTTAAAGTTTCTTAATTATGTCCAGAAGACTGACAGATTTCAAGCTTCTTAAATATGTCCAGAAGACTGTCTGATAACTATTTAAAGCTTCGTAATTATGTCCAGAAGACTGTCAGACAGCTATTTAAAGCTTCTTAATTATGTCCAGAAGACTGTCAGACAGCTATTTAAAGCTTCTTAATTATGTCCAGAAGACTGTCTGACACATTTAAAGCTTCTTAATTATGTCCAGAAGACTGTCTGATAACTATTTAAAGCTTCGTAATTATGTCCAGAAGACTGCCAGACATCTATTTAAAGCTTCTAAATTCTGTCAAGAAGACTCCCTGAAACTATTAAAATACTGTCAGGAAGACTGTCTGACAGCTATTTCAGGCTTCTTAGACTCCTTCAAGATGAAGTCATTCACCTTTTTACGGCATCTTATATTAAGTGAAGACGACAAACAAATCCGGAGACTCACTCTATATATTTGTTTTGAATTCAAAATTGATCAAGAAAAAATAAATACATAAATAATAACAAATTCAATATGTACACGACAACACCATTCTCTCAGGCCATACAGCCCACTCTCAAAATACGCACATTTAAAGTAAACATACCTTTTTGCAAATGAAGTAAATGATTTTTAATTAATCACAACCATCAGTAATAATGCTGAATAAAATATTGAATGATAGTTAAGAAACTCTTCTTTTTTCAATAGTAATCAGTACAATAATCTACAATGAACTTGCCTCTCCTAATATTCAAAGTAGGTACTTAAGTTCAATCTTATGTTAGGCTTGATGTCCGAATTCTTATAATTAAATCATTACAGGTAATAATACACCTACTGGAATAAAGTATTGTTTCGCTTGTTTGTCTATGAATATCCCTTAACCTACTCACAGTTAACCACCGACTTGAATGCTTATGCTGATGCCAGAAACTTACAGCCATACTTGAATCAAAGGTAGGGACAGAAACGCCATTCATATGATTTCCTCACCCATTCCCACACAAGTTATGTGGCAAAGCTGGTTTTAGAACTCTCCAACAAAGGATACCTTACTGGATCAAATGAACATTAAGAGCAAAACAAAGAAACATAAATTAAACCAGTTTTACTAAAAAAAATGAGATTACGTATGCAGTTGTATAAGCAGAATCAATTCTGAAGATTTGTGATGAACAATAATGTTTGGACGGATGTTTTGATATGTGACAACAAGAGCACGACAGGCAATAAATTAATATAGCACAAAATATATAAAATCGTGAACAAAATTCTTTCACTTGCAATGGTAAAAACTGTAAGAAATGCTTTAAAAAAAACACACCAGATCTAACACAGAAAATTCAAGGTCCTAGCTTTTAAACACACAGATCTGCATCAGATAAAAAGTATAAGCCAAATTGTACTGGTCATGACATTGTGTGAACATCAAAGAAAACTATTGACACTTTATTAATCAATCATAAAACATGCTTTGCAAACAGATGAATCTAATGTCATTTATCTCTAACCGAATCGACCCCATTCTGTGCAACAAGATGTGCACAATCCAATTCGGTTGCAAAACAATAATGTGCTCAATTCAATTAAACACAACTACATATTGAAATGCCATTTACTTTGAGCAATTCAATACACATCCATGTATTCTGTAACAAGAAATAACAATTAGTTACTGAGAATGGAAACACACTCATATACTGGTAAATGAACAACAGAATACTGGCCATTAAGGCATATATTCCTCAAAGTTCAAATTTCATTTAAACGCAGAAAAATACAATGAAATTGGCGTTTAAACTTTCATGACTAAAGGGAGGTAATAACATTTGTTGTATTCCTTAAATCAATTGAAATTATCTCCCTTAGATAGATTTTGTTTCAAATATGTTCCAAGTACATGTACTCATTCTTTGCTTTAACCTTCCTTCCAGTCTACAATCAACATAAACAATATAAAAATATAATTTTACAAAAATTAGTTTTCTGTAAATTCATGTTTGATTACCGGTACATACAAACAGATACATTGAGTTGATGAAATAATCAGTGTGTTATTTTATAATTAAGACTTGACGAAACTCAAGTCTTTGTCACTTTATGAAGAAAAACATCAAATGGGTTTAATAAAAAATATAGGAAAGTTTAACCGAAATTAATTACTAAAGCATGAGCAAACCTGCTCTAAAACTGGCTTTTAAATAATTTTTTACTACAAATATGTAGTGATATAACAAACGCCTAGCGACCTAATATTTTTTTAGCTTAAAAATAATAACAAATAAAACAAAATTATCTTTGTAATTCAATTATTTATATTATTGGCCATTTATATAATTCACGAGTTCCCGATCAGTTAAAGTTTCCAGACATGTGTTTGAAGCCTCCTCTCTTTGATGACGTTTCAATTATACCACAATCATAAGCAAGATAACAGGGGCAATGCTGCTCAAGACTTGGCAATTGTCCGTAACATTTTCTCAATTTTCTGGTCATTCCTGATGATGTTGGACTTGACAGCACCAATCAGATCTAACTGGTCTTTAATCGCCTGATCCACCTCCCCCAACTGCGCTTTCAACGGCTCCACCGCTCTCTCTGTGATACTGGAATGAGAACATCAAACCTTGTTTTGGGAAAACTGGGCTTAATGCATGTGTGTTACGTGTCATCCAAGATGACATGCTAAACGAGGACGGCACTTTCCAATTTAATGGAATATTTTTTTAAAGAAAGTGTCTTCTAAATGAAAATCCAGTTAAAGTGGAAAGTGTCGTTCCTGATAAGCCTGTGCAGACTTCACAGGCTAATCTGGTACATCACTTAACGCACATGAATCATCACTATCATCATCATCATCATCATCATCACAACAACAATTTAAAAATGCCTAGTCAATTATTCTATTTATTTTCATTATAAAAATTAAAAAGCAAATTCGTTGAATTGATATCCCCCGCAAAACTAGAACTTTGTCACAGACATGAGGTATACCCCAGCATGCTGCATTGACACAGAATATATACAAAGGGCCATAACTCCGTTATTAACAGATGGTGTACAATGCCATTTGATGTGCATCATCCTCATATCCATATATATACTCATATAATCCACCAAAGCAATTCCAAGATATGGCTCCGGACACAAAAGTGCTGGACGGACAACGCAAAAACAATATCCCTCCGTCTTTTGGATTGGTGAATACAGGCCCAGGACTATTAAAATAAGTTACAAACTTACGCTTTCTCCCTTTTCAATGCCAAAGAATGTTCCTTGTTCTCCGTCTTCCATTTCTCGAGCTCTTTCTGCATGGAGTCCAGGTCCTCCTGTACATAGTCCATGATCTTCCCCAGGGGGTTCGCGCTCCGTGTCAGGGTCTGTATGCTGCCACGCAGCTTGTCAATCTCCTTCTGAACTGCCTCCCGCTGTTTGCGGCGTTGAGCATCGGATATCGTTGGTCTTTCCTGTGGAGGAAATGGAGTTGCTAAATTATAAACCTTTGACCTCTTAGATATGCACTTTAAGGCATGTGTAGTCCCTTAGAAAATCATATTATATTTAAGACTTTTTTTTTTTACTACATTCTAGTTTTAAAGGCTTCGTTCCCAAACCTAAGGTACTGATGAGCAGCTAACAGTATAAAACCTGAACAGTAAGACTGCGAGTTACCTCGCAGGCTGTTCTGGTTTTTTGCTGGTCGCATATAGCCATTTTCACTTTGCGTCTGAGTGGGAAAGGTTTAATTATTCAACATGACTCAAATTAATTGTCTCCATTTGTTCCTTACTGAACATTTTAGTAAATTTCTGATGACTTTAATATTCCTTCAAATGAACTTCAGAGCGTTTTAATAAGCTTTCGATGCAATCAAGCTACAAATAAACTAAAGAACAAGTCTGCTAAATATAGGTCAAAGCCAATGCAGGAGAGTTTTAGATGAAGCAATAATGCCTTATTTAACCCTTTGCATGCTGGGAAATTTGTCGTGTGCTAAAATGTTGTCTGCTGAATTTCTAAAATTAGCATTTTCTTTGATTTTTTTCAAATAATACTATCAGAATAGCAAACAGTTTGGATCCTGATGAGACGCCACGTTCTGTGGCGTCTCATCTGGATCCAAACTGTTTGCAAAGGCCTTCAAAATCCGGTTCCAGCGCTCAAAGGGTTAAATGTTGCAAACAACCTAACAAATCATACACTGCAACTCCAATATAATGCGCTGCATTATAAAACAGAATCACATATAACCCCCGGGTTCTTGGATCCCATTATTTCTACCAGTAATTTTAAATCTATCAGTTTATTGGTCGAGTACAACAGTTGCCATGTGCACTCATAGCGTAACATTTTCAATCGGAAAAAAAACCCATTCCACATGTCATTGTATATGTCACTTCCGGTAAATGGCATACATTTATGCTTCTGTATTTCTCAAACAAATTTATTGCCAAGATTGGCCAGAACCATTATATGGAAATCGTGATCATATGGGACTATTTGATGTCTATTTATGCACAAAAAGTGGTATGTTTCGCAGTAATCAATACAGTATGGTTTACATACATGTATTGGTGAAAGACATGATAAACTATAAACACAAAATGGCTCATTATGGGCACCAATCTTATAACATGGTCTGTTTATAATGCGGGTTTGCGGCTATGACCCCATTATATTGGAGTCAGTTTAAAGATTGCAGTTTGAGTTATCATTTTTACGTATTTTTTTTTACAATTAAACACATGCACACCTACATGCAGTCTTACAGTACTTTTGACCAATCCAATAAAACATTTCAACAACAAATGCATAAAAGCAAACTCAACTCCAGTCTACCGGGTATGCACAATAAAGCAGTCAATGCAGTAACTCACAATTTTATTTTCCTTGGTCTGCTCGTATTCTTTCTTGGTCTCCATGATTTTCTTCACAAGACCACCGTGGTCCTCATCATCATCATCACCACCGGCTGGCGCAGTGGGCTGAAAGACAGAGTTTGGAAAATTGACAAAATTGAAAAGAAATGTTTCAGATTTGCAAATTTTCGTTGTAGTTTTGTTATTTACCTGGAAACAATACTACTGAACATTTACCATGCATTAGAATGTCCATCATATGCATCTTTTGACGATATGAAAACCTGAAAATTAAAGCGTTACAAATGCAAAACGATTGAATGATTTGTTGTTATCGCTTTATTTTGTGACACTACCTGGATTGCTTATATAAAGTATAAAATACATGGATAAATATAGCAGCACGGATGGCCGAGTGGTTTAAGCGCCAGACTTTTACTCAAAGGGTCAGTGGTTTGAGCCCAGGTGTGGATAACTTTTTTTTCTTTCCTTAATTTTATTCTTGTTTTATACTGGAACATTTTAGATCCCATGTTTACATTTATCACCAAGTATCAAGTATTAAATGACAAATTTCAAAACATGCCAAAATCTGTGAACAAGTCCCTTTAATGCTTGTGTGTACAATGTCTTCCCAGATTACCCTGTGCCGACTGCACAGGGACGAAAATTTCCGCTTTTAATGACATTTTTCATTTAAAGGAGGTCTCTTCTAAACAGGAAGCCAGTGTAGGCAGAGAGCGTCATCCCTAATTAGCCTGTTAGGGCTGCACAGGCTTATCTGGGACAACGATTTACACACATGTACTTAGCTTAGCCCTTTGAGCGCTGGAACCGGATTGTGAAGGCCTTTGCAAACAGTTTAGATCCAGATGAGACGCCACAGAACATGGCGTCTCATCTGGATCCAAACTGTTTGCTATTCTGATAGTATTCTTTGAAAAAAAATCAAAGAAAATGCTAATTTTAATAATTCAGCAGATGACATTTTAGCAGACGACAAATTTCCCAGCATGCAAAGGGTTAGTCTTCCGAGAACAAGGCTCTAATGAAGAACCAGGAAATAAGTTTAAAATTTATTGACTATCTTTCTAAAACATTCAACATTCGAAGAAAAGAATGATTTGCAACAACGTGCCAAAATACCCACAAGGTATAACATATAATCAATATCTAATTATTATTTTCTTGAATTTCGTAATTTAATATCTTAAATTAAAAAAATTATATTCTCCTGCAATTTTAGTTAAAATACAAGGACAATGAATTATACAATGAAATTAATTTTCTGTTAAAAGTTAATACAATTTGCACATGCACAACTTCATATCTTAAGAAAAAATGCATGCATGTCATGTCGTGTACTTTGAAAAGCATAGGGTTACTTTGTCATTTAAGTTTTGTTTTTGTTTTACATGCTGAAACTCAAATACATGTAAATAAATTATCAATTTGTTTTCTGTCACAGTAAACTCATACAGGCACCTGTTAATTCCATATTTCAGTATTTCATTCATTAATGTTATGTTTAATGGTGTGCTTTCAAATTTGTTGCCTTTTTCATATACTTAGTTGAGACTAGTCATACGAAATATCTTATAAGCCTTGTACTGGGAAATCTGGACGCGATGTATGTGCGTAAAGTGTCATCAGTACGCACAGGCTTATCAGGGACAACACTTTCCACTTTTATGGAGTTTCTTTGTTTAAGGAAGTCTCTTTTTAAAGAAAATCCAGTTTAGTCGGAAAGTGTCGTCCCTGATTAGCTTGTGCTGACTGCACAGGCTAATCTGGGATGACACTTTACGCACATGCATTAAGCCAAGATTTCCCAGAACTATATTATATATAGGCTCTTATATTCACACTCACCTTTTCTAGCTCAGGGGGTGGGGCTGCAGCCTCCTCTACTATGAAGGTCTCATCTTCATCGGAGTCCTTGCCGTCATCCAGGATCAGATTTGCGGGCTTACCACTGCCTAACCTGTAACACAAAAGTCATGGACACATATTGCAAGAACAGGATGACTCATTCGTGTGTGTGTGTGTGTAATTCAGAGTTTATTTACAGGTCGTCGCTGAATCTTCATGACTATATTATGCGCTGACCTACCCCTGTGACCTTACATGGGAAAACATTTAAATTTGAGCCAACGTAGGTCCAATTTATGCTTTGGTTTTCGCCATTTTTTTAATTTTTTTTTCGTTCAATACAAATACACCAGTGCATGCTGGTCAATGAAACCTTATTGTTCACTGGTAGTATTTTTTTTAAATATGGTGGAATTATGGATGACTCATGCAAAGCAAAACATACGGGCCTCTTCTGGAAAAACTGGGCTAAATGCAAGTATAATGTTTCATCCAAGATTAGCCTGTGCAGTCTGCACAGGCTAATCAGGGATGACACTGTACACTTTAATGGCATTTTTCGTTTAAAGGATGTCTCTTCTGAATGGAAATCCTGTTTAGGCGGAAAGTGACGTCCCTAATTAGCCTGTGCGAACTGCACAGGCTAATCTGGGACGACACTTTACGCACATGCATTACACCCTGTTTTCACAGAACGAGGCTCATATATTTTTTATAGATTTTTCTTAGTCCAGACTGTTGTCCGCTTTGTTTGAATATATTGCATAAATTCTTTTTTTTAATATATGGCTTACACAAAAAAAATCACTTTGTTAAACTGTGATCAAGTCCCTTTTCGTAAATTCATTGGATTATACAATCATTATTTATTATTTACAACTGAAATAGACACCTACATGTATATTGGTCAACGCCAACCTTGATTAGCAAGTATCATAGATGTTTTAAAACCTATGACCTTAGTTTATGATAACCATGGTGAATATTCTAACGGACATAGATCTTGGGAAAGATCAAGGGTGAAAAAGCAGCCAATTTTTCCTTCTTACTTCCCCATTCCGTCCCCTCTTAGTTAGTAAACACAAAAAAACACATACAAGACTGTTTAAATTCAATATATTTTTGCAAATATTCAAGGTCAAATCAATAGAGTATGCCTTGAAACCTTTATTACAAGAGTTAGATAAAGAATTCCTATGATTTAACAAATTATTAGACATTTACACAAGACTGGTCCCCCTTAACTTACACAGCCCCTTTTAAGAAGCACCCTCTTCCTTTCGTAATCCTAGATCTTTCCAAGTAGATTGGATTGTTAATTTATCACCATTCTAAAACCCACAAAAGTCTAAATAACTACTTTATACAGACATTGGCCTTCACATTTAAGTTAATGCCAGAAAAAAATGTCTTCAAACTTTAAACCAACGGTTCCAATTTTGACCAACTGGTTCCCAGCACTAACAGCAGTACCTCATGGCCGGTTCCTGTTGTACGGTATCTTCTTTCCGCTTCGGGGGAGCCGGTCTAGCACTGCTAGGTCGCGCTAACCTCCTAGGAATGAACACAGAAAGTTTACAAGTTGCAAACACACAATTATGTCATTTCATTCTTTTGATGTGCAGCTATTAAATCTTATTGGCAGACTTCTAAATTGTTGTTTATTAACCCTTTGCATGCTGGGAAATTTGTTGTCTGCTAAAATGTTGTCTGCTGAATTTCTAAAATTAGCATTTTCTTTATTTTTTTTCAAATAATACTATCAGAATAGCAAACAGTTTGGATCCTGATGAGACGCCACGTTCTGTGGCGTCTCATCTGGATCCAAACTGTTTGCAAAGGCCTTCAAAATCCGGTTCCAGCGCTCAAAGGGTTAATACACAATGATCATTTCATCCAGATAACATACGATTCCCTACCCTGCCGGCTGTGTTGGTGTATCATCATCCTCAATCTTCAGTCCAGTTTCTGCAACAGAGTGAGGTCAAGGCTTAACCTGAGGTCAAGGGTTAACATGAGGTCAAGGGTTAATATGAGGTCAACGCTTAACATGAGGTCAAGGGTTAATATGAGGTCAAGGCTTAACATGAGGTCAAAGGTTAATTTGAGGTCAAGGCTTAACATTGGGTAAAGGCTTAATATGAGGTCAAGGCTTAACATGAGGTCAAAGCTTAATTTGAGGTCAAGGATTAACATTAGGGCAATGCTTAACATGAGGTCAAGGCTTAACCTATAACCACTCAGATACGCATATTGAGGCGTTTGTAGTACTGTAGAAAATATCATTTTATAAACACCTTTCTTACTAGATTTAAGATTTAAAGGTTTCCAAACCTAAGATACTGGTGAGCAGCAAACAGCATAAAACCTGAACAGACTGTGAGTTACACGCAGGCTGTTCTGGTTTAATGCTCTTTGCATATAGCCATTTCACCTTGCTTCTGAGTGAAAAAGGGCTAACAAACATCTTCAAATGTCCTCAGCGACCAGTGCAATTAAATTTTAGAACAATATATCAGTGAATACTTTCTACTCTTAAGTCAAGCTATATACATTTGAGCCTTGCTCTGTGAAAATGGGTTTAAATGCCTGTGCAGACTTAACAGGCCAGTCTGGAACTACACTTTACCCTTCTATGGTATTTTTTGTTTAAAGGAAGTCCCTTCTTAGGCGGAAAGTGTGGTCCCTGATAAGCCTGTGCAGACTGCACAGGCTAACCTGGGACATCACTTTATGCACATGCATTAAACTCCCTTTTCACAGAGCGATGCTCATTTCAAATGCAGGAATTTGATCATATCTTTCATTCACTTACAGAGTATTCAAACAACACCTATACATTTTAATACATAAATCAGAATCCATAATTATTTACTGTATCCATTTTGTAATTTGTATAAAACTTTAAAGCATATATTTTATTGTTTATGTGTTCATTTTTTGTAATCGTCAACAGTATTTCAATTGTATTATGACAGTCAGTTAACCTACTCACAATTTTACTGGGTGAGCTGGTTTAACAATATTAAAGTGCACATACTTATGCCAGTAACTGTCAACTGTCCTCTTTTAAGCCATCAAGCCAGATATAAATCAAGCGAGAATATACACGTTTTTATCATGTATTTTATTTATTAACAATAGCTGAATGTAAAACTTATTTAGTCTTGAAAAAAAAAACACACACACAATCTGTAACATTTTACTCAAATTTATACCAGAAGTGTTTCTACCAAACTTTTCTCGATCATTTTCACACAACAAGCAAATTCAATGAATTTATATCCCCGCAAATTTCAAAATTTTGTGACAGACGGAATGACAGACAATGCCAATTCTATATCCCTCCGCCTTTGGTGGGGGTCAAAAACAGAAATTACTTCAAGCATCTCTTTTAAGCCTTACAATGTACCGAAACAATTCTCACATTCTAGCGATCAGTAAAAGGTTATCAAGCACTGTATGTTCCATCACCAAAAACAACATAAATACAAATCTACATTTGAAAACTACCTTTAATTTCATATGTCACTATAATACAAACAGAAGCTGCTGCAAAATTGAGATGTCTGAAGTCTAACGATGGTGATAAGATAACCAATCAAATGTTTAAGTTACGAATAATTAAGTTTTGCTTTTTTTAGAAGCCTACAGCTCATAATCAGGTAACCAATCAAATGTTTAAGTTCTGAATAATTTAGTTTTGCTATTTTTAGAAGCCTACAGCTCATAATCAGGTAACCAATCAAATGTTTAAGTTCTGAATAATTTAGTTTTGCTAGAAGCTTACAGCTCATAATCAATCTAAATAGTGAACAACTATGCTACATAGACAATACATGTACCACACATTTTATTCCCCCATTCTATGTTTAAAAGTGTATGAAACCAGAGTATTTTAATTCTCCAAAGTTGACTAACAAAATTAAATTTCTGTCTGGATTATCACTAAGAAGAGACTTGATCCTTAAAGGGAAAAATAGCATAGAAGCGGAAATTGTCGTCGTTGATGTTGAGTGACTGCACAGGCTCATATGGGAGGACACTTAACGCTCATGCATTAAAGTGACAGTTCGCGGATATATATGGTAAGAAAACATGTTTTTATTGAGGATATCACTAAAAATCCGGTTGAAATCGGTCGAAAACAAACAATATAGCGATTTTTATTTTGGGGTCGAGTAAGGTAAAGTACAAAAACTACCTAATTAATATTCATGATTCAAAACTTTTATTCAAACCTAAACAAACAAAATTGCTGATACGGGCATGTTTAGCGAAAGCTCAATATAGAAATAATTTGCATAACTCGCCACACTGCAATGATTTTCGCCTATACATGTATTTATGATCATTTATATATTATTTTATCGATTCAAAACCGATTTCGACCAGGTTTTCGATAACAACATCAATAAAAAATATATTTCAACAAATTTATGTAAAGTTTATTTCTCGCTATACGATTTATATGCAAAACAACGATCTATTCCGCAAACTGTCATTTTAAACCACCTTTTCCCAGAGCAAGGCTCAAATATAGACAAGATGGTATCTATGGGAAGGAAAAATACTACTAAGACAGGTATATTGATATAATATTATCTTGATTGGCAAATGAACAGAAGCTTAATTATAGGCAGTTAGAAATACACACCACTTATTTGTTAAAAAACAAAATTAATATTCTCAAACCAGTAAAACTGTTTACGACTTTTGAATCTTACCATTGCATATGACGCTATGTTAAATGCACCAGAGTTTTTTTCAAGGATAATCATGAACGTACATGGTAGACCATGGTTTCAGTAACACTGGTCAACCATTTTATGTCATGGTATTTCATGGTATCAACCATCAGGATGCAGGATCACTTGACTTTGTGGGGTTCACATTAATACGTAAATGCATATAAACACACCGGTAAGTCGTGCTTTTTTCAACTAGTTGATAAAAGATAGTTTTTTTATGCTGCTATATAACGTACAGCAAAGTGAAATACTTAAGAATTACTTAACTCAATAAGCCTGTGTTCCTGGCCAAAAACTTGATGTGTACAGCATTCATGTACATGGTTATGTTTACGCAACGTGAAATGTTGGCACTGATTTCAGACGTATTGAAGAATTTATGATTAAATCTTAAGATATCAGTACAAACTGCAAGAAAAACAGTCCTTTATGCACTTAAGAATTTTGCAAATGTATTTCAATAACTTGATATTTTTGCAAAAATAAAGTTTCTAACAATAGTTCTTCACATTCTGTCCAGCCCCTGTGTAAACCCCTGATAAATCAGTTGATCCAGCACCTTGACCACAGTAGATGGCAAAGAAAAACTGTGGTGCCATTTAACAAAACATGGTCTACCATGGTTTTAACCCTTTAAGTGCTGGAACCGAATTTTAAAGGCCTTTGCAAACAGTTTGGATCCAGATGAGACGCCACAGAACGTGGCGTCTCATCAGGATCCAAACTGTTTGCTATTCTGATAGTATTCTTTGAAAACAAATTGAAGAAAATTGCTAACTTTAGAAATTCAGCAAGCGACATTTTAGCAGACCACAAATTTCCCAGCATGCAAAGGGTTAAGACCACAAACTATCATGGCACCACATGGTAGTTCATGTTTAACCCTTTGCATGCTGGGAAATTTGTCGTCTGCTAAAATGTTGTCTGCTAATTTTCAAAAATTATCATTTTTTTCGATTTTTCGTTTCAAAGAATACTATCAGAATAGCAAACAGTTTGGATCCTGATGAGACGCCACGTTCTGTGGCATCTCATGAGGATCCAAACTGTTTGCAAAGGCCTTCAAAATTTGGTTCCAGCACTGAAAGAGTAAAATGGACTATGACAATTTACACAAACAAAAAACCTGTGTACATTGTATGTTGCTGAATTAAACACTTTTTGAAATAAGCATCATGAAAGTATGAACAGGGCAAATATTAGTAAAATATTGTTCATTAATATGAGACTAGCATGCACTCTTTTTTGCCAGCAATTTTTGCACACTAACATGTGAGAGAATCGATGGAAAGTATTAACAAAAACATTAATATAGGAAACAAAATGAGGGTCAAATGTAAGAAGAATGAAGTTGTTGACAATATCAATACATGTACATGAAGTTAATGGAACATTATCAGATTGATGTAATTAAATGGATAGAAGTCATGAAAGGACATATTACAACAAAGATATCAGTCAAACTGCATGATGGATGCTCCCCAATGATGCTTTGTCGATATATAGGTTAATTGTGTGAAAAAAATTAATAAAACAATGTGACCTTAAGAAAATCTATTATTAGCTTCGGTGACCTTGACCTTGACCTCAGTGACCTCATCAAAAGGTAGAGGTCCATGCAAGATACCTACATGCCAAATATAAAAGAGATCGGTAAAATATTTAGACACTATGAGAAACTAATAAAAAGTGTGACGGAAGGAAGGAAGTACGGAAGTACAAACTGGCAACTATATGCTCCCCATATATATATATATATATATATATATGGGGAGCATAAAAAATAATAAACCATGACAATAAACCAGGGGTATTAAATACTCTTTAACTTGATCAAAAACATCTGTATTTTAATTAAGCTTAAAAATCTCACAGATAATGCAATGAAGTTCTTATGGACATGCACAAATTAAGCATTAGCGAAAATAATTTAATTGTCATCAAATAATTAATGAAAAAAGCATTTCTTTATTCACTGCCTTGTATGATATATAAATATAAAAATGCCTTTAACTTGAAAGCAAATTTAAATGAGGAAGGAAAATCCAAAAGTAACATGCAGAAATTGTTATCAAAGGGAAAAAAATCATGTGTAAAAGTGAAATTAAAAACAAGTTGTGTTTTCTGAAACAAGATGTCCCCTTTGAGCGAATTTGACCAATATATTTGACCTTTGACCTTGAAGGATGACCTTGACCTTTCACCACTCAAAATGTGAGATACACATGCATGCCAAATATGAAGTTGATATCTTCAATATTGCAAAAGTTATGGCCAGTGTTAAGGTTGTGCAAACCAACAAACAAACCAACAAACGGACAGGGCAAAAACAATATGTCCCCCAGTATAGACTGGGGGACATAAATACAAAACCACTAGCTGAATTTCCAAATACGTCAAGCTGAACTTTGGTTGTTGCAGTGACCAGTAGAATAAAAGAATTCTGAATTCTAAGCTATGGATTATACATGTACAACTCCTGGTTAGTCTATTCAACATGCAGTTGAGTCTCGCTCTGATAAAACGGGGTTAAATGTCTGTGCGTTAAGTGTTGTCCCAGATTAGCCTGTGCAGTCCACACAGGCTAATTTGGGATGACACTTTCCGCCTATACTGGATTATTGCTCAGAAGAGTCTTCTTTTAAAGTGAACAAGAGATGTGATTGTCAGAAACACAATGCCCCTAGGCCCTACTGCGCCGCTTTGATTTATTATTTTTTAACCTTTGACCTTGAAGGATGACCATGACCTTTCACCACTCAAAAGGCAGCTCCATGAGATACACATGCATGCCAAATATCAAGTTGCTATGATCAATATTGCAAAAGTTACGACCATTTTTCAAAAACTAAACGCAAAGTGTGACAGAATTTCAGACAGACGGACAGACAGACGGACAGTGCGATCACTATATGCCCACCTTCAGGGGCATAAAAATACCATTAAAGCGGAGAGTGTCCTCCCTGTCCCCACAAGCTAATCTGGGCAGCACTTTACGGGCATGTATTTAACTCCCTTTTCCACAGAGCGAGGTTCATTTATTGGTGCCTGTATTATTGGCTCAGAAAAAAATAAAAATACTGGTAAGAAAAGCAATAATGGAACAAGAATGCATATTATAATATGAGAGTCAATATTTTTAAAATTATTAATTTAACTACAAGAAATGTTTAAATTTGAACTGCCCGAAAATGTACACAGTAAGCAAAAAAGGTTCAAGATGATAAAGAACAATTTACAATTTTACAGATATAAGCCATAATATCGCACCAAATGTTATCTAAGTAACAAAACTATACACATATAACATAGAGAGATAAACATATTATCATGTTACGGTTATATGGAGTGTCTATGTTACCTTCGTCACTGCTTAAACCCCCGTCTGTAAAATCATAAGAAAAGTATCCACAATGTTAAGCAGTGCTTTTGTACAATTAAAATTCAAACCGATCGATTGCGTACCCCTACACCAACTGTTGCTTCTCAGATCTTATAACTTACATGTTATATGAACTCTGAAGGATATATTGAATGGACATATGAGCCTTGCTCTGTGAAAAGGGGGTATAATGCATGTGCGTAAAGTGTCATCCCAGATGAGCCTGTGCAGTCCGCACAGGCTTATAAGGGAAGACACTTTCGGCTTTTGTGATATTTTTTCGTTGAAAGAAAGTCTCTTCTTAGCAAAAATACAGTTTAGGTGGAAACATGCATTTAACCATTAAACCCCCTTTTTACAGACTGAGCCTTGTATACATGTATATATTATTAATTGCAAGTCTGAACATTTTGTCTTAAATAGTGAGGCACTTAAGCCTTCCATGTCAATTTTTATGACAGCAATAATTAATTGGCAAAAATGGATTTAACTTATTAATACCAATAGAAGCGTGAACAAATATTTACAAAACACTTAATAATGATCGCAGATGAGAAGTATTCAGAGGCAAACACGTAAGAGATGAATACATGTTGTACAGATATTTATATGGTACATTAGGATATATTTCATGCAACTTGAGAAGTTATGAAAGACAGATATGTTAGATTATTAACATAATATGGTACTTTAATACAATATCAAATTAAAATAGGTAATTTTCTGATTTCCATTTGTATCTCAAATTATTATTTTTTCAACAAAAAGATCCATAATTTGAATAACGATTAAGAAAAATCCATAAAGTAAAGCATTAATTAGTGCAATATCACGCCTAAATGTATTTGTGGCAAGTGTTACTAGAAAATTAAGAAAATTAAAAATAAACATGGCATAGAACATCAGCAAAAATCTACCAACAAAATGCTGTAAATAGTTGGCAATTCAAATGCCAAAAAATAATAAAAAAAGAACATGTTAGTAAAAAGCATGACTGTTTCAGAGTTGATGAAATATCTCAAACTGGAAGCAATACTTGAATGAATATCAGCCTTACTCTTGGAAAACGGGGTTTAATGCATGTGCGTAAAGTGTCATCCAATATTAGCCTGTATAGTATGTACAGGCTAATTAGGGACGACACTTTCCGCCTAAACTGGATTTTTGCTAAGAAGTGTCTTCCCTTAAACGAAAAAAAAAAAAATCGGAAATTGTTGTCCCTGATTAGCCTGTGCAAACTGCACAGGCTAATCTTGGATGACACTTTTGCACATGCATTAAGCCTGGTTTTCCCAGAGCAAGGCTCATATGTACAATATGTTTCACAACACAGACTAGAAAGAGTAAAGTCTAAGAATATTATGATTTAAACTTTACTTTGTATTTATTCTGCAACTGTTCAAGACTTAATAAACAGTTTTTTAATTTTTACCATCACCAATATTGTTCCTTAATGGCCATACAGTGTTGTGCATGTTAAAACTAATGATAAATACCAGCACAAAATATAATATATAAGANGGTACTTTAATACAATATCAAATTAAAATAGGTAATTTTCTGATTTCCATTTGTATCTCAAATTATTATTTTTTAAACAAAAAGATCTATAATTTGAATAACGATTAAGAAAAATCCATAAAGTAAAGCATTAATTAGTGCAATATCACGTCTAAATGTATTTGTGGCAAGTGTTACTAGAAAATTTAAGAAAATTAAAAATAAACATGGCATAGAACATCAGCAAAAATCTACCAACAAAATGCTGTAAATAGTTTGCAATTCAAATGCCAAAAAATAAGAAAAAAAGAACATGTTAGTAAAAAGCATGACTGTTTCAGAGTTGATGAAATGTCTCAAACTGAAAGCAATACTTGAATGTATATCAGCCTCACTCTGGGAAAACGGGGTTTAATGCATGTGCGTAAAGTGTCATCCAATATTAGCCTTTATAGTATGTACAGGCTAATTAGGGACGACACTTTCCGCCTAAACCGGACTTTTGCTAAGAAGTGTCTTCCCTTAAACGAAAAATACAATAAAAGCGGAAAGTGTTGTCCCTGATTAGCCTGTGCAAACTGCACAGGCTAATCTTGGATGACACTTTTCGCACATGCATTAAGCCTGGTTTTCCCAGAGCAAGGCTCATATGTACAATACATTTCACAACACAGACTAGAAAGAGTGAAGTCTAAGAATATTATGATTTAACCTTTACTCTGTGTTTATTCTGCAACTGTTCAAGACTTAATAAACAGTTTTTTAATTTTTACCATCACCAATATTGTTCCTTAATGGCCATACAGTGTTGTGCATGTTAAAACTAATGATAAATACCAGCACAAAATATAATATATAAGAGTGAAATTAGTGACAAGAGGGCCAAACTAAAAAGCCCTACGGCGCTCACCTGACACCCCAAGGAACTTAACTGTTCTGAGCGGGTAGTGTACACAAGGTTTCACAATAGACTTATTACGATAAATTGCCCCATCAAACGGCAACAATGTTTTTGAACAAATCAGAATCATTATTGAACCCTATAAATGCTAAACTAGAAACCACAATTCTCTGTTTAATGCTTAACTGGAAACCACAATTGTCTTTATAAATTGACTTGAACCCACAATTGTCTTTAAAAATGCTTAACTGGAAACCACAATTGTCTTTATAAATTAACTGGAAACCACAATTGTCTTTATAAAGGCTTAACTGGGAACCCCAATTGTCTTTATAAATTAACTGGAAACCACAATTGTCTTTATAAATGCTTAACTAGAAACCACAAATCTCTATAAATGCTTAACTGGAAACCCCAATTGTCTTTAGAAATTGACTGGAAACCACAATTCTCTCTATAAATGCTTAACTGGAAACCAGATTTGTCTTTATAAATTAACTGGAAACCACACTTGTCTTTATAAAAGCTTAACTGGCAATCTGAAGCATAGAAGCCTGAATGCTGGAGGTCACTTTTCGTGCACACTGCACATCCAAAAACAGCACCTTTCAGATTGAAGACCAGAAAATAATGAGAGAATCACAACAAACTTTGCATGACCATACAGCAGACAATGTAGCTCCTTACAAGACTGTGAGACTGCACAGGCTAGTCTGGAGCTACGCTGGCAGCATATGGCATAAGACCCATTTTTGCATTTTGGCTCATTTGAGGACACAATAATAGTTATTTAAAATAAATGTCCCTCACATTGAAATTTACACAGATTTTTTTTTTCATTGAGCCATTAAAATTGTTAGATAGTCATCTAATTTCACAACAGTGGCATATAGAGAACCATTACAGAACGGCTTGGGACATTAGAAAAGATTCAAAAATTATTGTATGGGCTTGTTAGAGTACAAGACAGTTGAATGGTGTTGAAGAGAAAATACATCAAAATGTGTATGAATAAGGCGGCACTGAGAAAAATATTAGCATAGGTGCAAAGGCACTGACAAAAAATAGATTAGGCATATGTTCACACTGTAGTTTTCACACAATGATATCACATCAGAAATGGTGTTGTTTATTGACACTAGAAACGAAATGTTACCTCCTGTAAAAGTCACGGGAGCTGAAAATTTAACGTCTATTTATAGAGCTAATATCTACGTGCTATGCTCGCCAAGAAGATATACTTTAGTAAGTTGGAGGTGTAAACAATTCCGGGTCAAACGACCTTTGCTTCTCAAATAAACGAGGACAAAAGCTAGTATTCTGCTATTTTTCAGTGATTACACACAAGCGTTTCTGAGTATTTTACATCGGAAAGTTAATATGGGGTATAATTATAGAACTGATTTACAATGTAATTCTGTTATTAATTATATTATACCTTCACTTAGCAAAATATATCTAACTGAACAACATATATACAATGACAACCCAATTTTTCTAAATAGTTAAAGGGTGCATGAACAANGGGGGGGAACGTTCACCGTTTTCCACAGTTTTGCAGTCAGTTAACCAATCACATTTTTCCAGGGCTAGCTGGATTACCAGTACTAATTGAACATACTTTCACCAGTAACAGATAACTGCCCTTAGGCTATTTTAATAAAAAGTAGGGGAAAAAATGGCCGTAGAAAGGATTTCATGACCAATCACCAGTCCACACATGTGATAGTAAAAATGGGGACCAGTCCACACATGTGATAGTAAAAATGGGGACGTCCATGCTGAGACAGGTATTTTTTGCCGTTTTATACCCTTTAATACTTTTGTTTAACTTTTTTTAAGTAAGCTCACTTTTCATCCATATCAGTAAGAAAGAATTTAGCGTTTATTTTGAATTAAAAATCGCTTTATACATGTACATTGTATCTTTACTTAACTCGCTGTGAATTTTCTAAGTGGAGCTGTAATAAGGTCTTCCTGCTAAGAAATTTTGCAGCAAGTAAAGTTGAGATATAGAGAGAAAATAAATATGATAGTGAAGTGGGCTAGTGGCCTAACAAGTTAAAAATGTCCCCAATTACCCAAAATGTATTTTGGAATACCAAAAATTATGTTTTGAACTCTTTTTCAACACAATTATATATGCATATAAAAAACATACATGCAAATCATGTTGAATTATTAAACCATAATATTCATATCCACATCTGTGCTTACATAAATATGAAACGGTAACATGCAAGGTGCAAACCTATTAGATAAACTTAACTTGATAAAATTAAAATTTGTGAAAAATATTCAAAAAGTAGTGCACAATTTGGCAGCTTTGCAGGATAATTAAACAAGAGCACCGTCGAGCAGATTCCAACGCTTGGCTGTGGGTGCTTGGATTATTTTTTTTTGACCTTTGACCTTGAAGGTCATCATTGACCATGACCTTTTTAGCACTCAAAATGTGCAGTTCGATGAGATACACCTGAAAACCCCCCCAAAAAAAAAAAGTGTTTTTGACCTTTGACCTTGAAGGATGACCTTGACCTTTCACCACTCAAAATGTGCAGCTCTATGAGATAGACATGCATGCCAAATATAAAGTTGCTATATTCAATAATGCAAAAGTTATGGCCAATGTTAAAGTTTTCCCAAGACGACGCGGAAGACGACTGGGCTATGACAATACCTCAGGTTTTCCTCGAAAACAGCCGAGCTAAAAAATGATCCCTCTATTTGCAAAATATATTCTTTTGCTTCACATCTTCATTGGTAACATGAGTGTAAAAGAATGACAGAATTATCCAAATGATCAACTCAAAACTGAGGTAAAAAGTACAGTTGGTTGTTTATTAGCAGAAAAGAGAATGCTTTATGTGACAGTACTCCAGCTAGGATTTGAAAAG